>JBBPJJ010000170.1:7957-31975 GCA_038088635.1 Veloboletus limbatus
CAAGATTGAACGGTGCAGGATAAACATACGCGTCAGGGGCTCTGATCATCGCAACGGTTTTCCATGCAAAAAATGCCATGTATTCAGCTTCCGCGTCACCGACCACCTGTGGCGTGCATAAGCTCAGAAAATGAGATCTCAAGAAGTGGGCAGTAACTACCTCAGAGTAGGCGGAAGCAAATAGAGAGATCAGGACATTCAACAGAATCACCACTGTGGAGAGATTCCAGCTTTACAGATATCTTAGTGAACTGAGTAAAAACACATGACCGGCTCACTGCTCACAGATAATACAATGCTAACCCCACGGGACTGAGCGAGAAACAGCTTCAAGTTAGAATAATTTTCCAGGAGAAAGGTAACGATCTGACTTGTCTGTGAACTTCGCGTAATTCGGGGACCTAGGCCAAGGGCATTAGGAAAATAAAACATGTATACATGTACGATATAATTTACTGGAGGAGGCCTTGCAACAGGACATTGATAACCTAAGAGAATTCGGATGACCTTCATGGGTTCTGATTCTGACACAAATTACGACTTACGGTGGACATATGCCCAACCTCACCATTTGCGGCATCCAAGGCGTACATGGCCTGCGCGAAACCAGCACCCAAGAGACATAGCAACTAAAAGCACCACAAGACTTAATGTCGTCCATGGCATGATTATTAGGTTTGTGCGTACCGCAAAAAAAATACCCGACTCCTGCAACATTCGCGATACACAAATTTGCATAGTCCCCATATACCTATAGTGAATGAGAGACCATCATGAAATGAGGTTCTCCGATCCTCACTTGTAGCCATCAAATATTGTCACGACTTCTGTGCATCTTGTAAGTAGAAATCTCATAAAACATGAAATACAATCTCACTCATCCTGGATAATGACGGGATAGTATAGAAGCTGGTTCGGGAGTATGCAAGCACTCTCACCATATGAATGGCGCGACAAAGCTTAGAATCTGGAAACTCTTCAGGCGAAGATCGCTAGCCCGGCTTCCTGTTGCTTCAGAGCCTGCGATACGAAAAACGAACGCTGATAGAAGTAATGTATTAGTAATAAACGCAATGACATTCCAGAACCCGATTGATCGCCAGGATGTGTGGTGTATGAGTTTGTACCACTGTATCAGTCAGTGACGCACAATTTAGCTATACGGCACAAGACGTACTTTGTGTACATCTTGATCGTGATGAACATCAGTAATCTACCCACTACAAGCAGGTGAGGAATTACCTTCAATACAGAAGGCAAGCGCCATAATATACAGTGCAGACTCCCAGGGATCGAGTGATACATAGAGTGGATCTAGTCGTTTGATCGGCTCTTTGACTGTTGAGCTGGAGCATAAGCGTTATGTGTGTGTCGATCAGTCCCTGTCTCTCACCTGCTTGTGAATAAACACCCAAGAAAATGAACCAGACGGCAATTCGGAAGATATTCTGATACCTGGATACCCGTTGAATTTGAATGAGAAGATTAGGTGCCCTACTTACCGAGGTGCCGACAGGCGCGAGGGGTCGATTTGACTCCAGAAACCTCCACGGTTGGATTTGCGGTACGGAATGTCTAGTGAGATATGTATATAGATATAAAGGTATTTGATAACGGCAGGCCTACACTGAATATCGTTGTGTTCATCGATATATTGGACAAGAACGCCATTCCAGAGCGAAGTCACAACTGTAGGGTGGCTTAGCTCTGCATCACCATCCTGCTAGACACTAACCATGTTGGACTTCGCTGCAAGACAAAAAGATCGTGCTGAAATTAAAAATGATTAACAAACTCGAGGTCAGAAGTGTAGGATGCACCAGTGGGTGTCAATAGCAACTTCAAGGGCACTGGAATCCTCGCTGCTTTCGCCGTCACTTTCCTTATACCTGTATCGGTTGGTGAGCATTGGGATGACTCTGTCCAGAGATGTCTGGTGCACGATTCTGCGCGCAAGCACCTCGCAAGCGACAGCTTCAATCAACCTTTACAAGCTGGTCTTAACTTTGTTGATGGAACACGTACCACGACCGATATTTTCACCATGGTTGGCAGGGTTGCGTCGTGCCTCCCGAAGAAACTCTGTATGTGCTCGGAGGAGGCAGTAAGGAAGCTTAAATCAACAAAACTCGTATTCATTCACGAGTTCCGAAGTCGGTGATGGACTCACGGCATCCCCAAAATCGCCAGCAGCTTCCATGTAGGACAACATCACCAGTGGTGTTATAATTCTATTTGTAGGATCATTGATAGTCTTCACGTTGACTTCAAGAGGAAGAAGCCTCAAAGTCAACGCGCGTAAGCGTTTGACGAGTTCTGCAATGTCATGTCAGTGCACGTCAATAGTAGATGTGAGCTAGCACACTCGTGAGGGTATCTGGAGATGGTTTCTTCCATTGGGGGAACAGAGCCTGTTCGTCCTCCGATTCTTGATCGCGAAACATCGTCGTTGTTGTTCGAGTCTCCTCTCGATGTCAGAACAAGTAGTGGCGGTGTGGCTGTGAGCAATTCAATTCGTCCATCATATACCATGCCGGTCAGTAGTCCTGGCTAACCGCAGTGATAGAAACGATAATGTTCGTTGACGTGTAGGCTTATCATTCATCCCTGAACGAGGTGGAGGACGTCCGACAAGTGGGCAACATGCCCATCCTACCGATCAAGACCAAAATTCGTGGTCCAGCACCTGTTGGTACGCGTCGACGACTACCCTCCCAATTTCAGTCTATGATGCGTTTCCAGCTGATCCTGAACCAGCCGATATAATCGATGAAACGTTGGATCTCTTTCGAGCCAATTCTCTTTTCCGCAACTTTGAGATCAAAGGACCTGCGGATCGTCTACTCATTGTGCTCATTCTCTATGTGTCCGACTGTCTGGCGAAGATCGGTACAGCCAAAACTGTTCCAACACAGATTGAGGCATCCAAAATGTTAAACACTCTTTCTGTGGACAACTTTCCAATCCCCGGTGACGCCAACTTTGCACTGAACGCTCACTATGCCAGCCCCGGAAATAGAGCAGACGCAGGTCCGAGACCCTGATCTGCATGACTACTCCATTACTCAATAACTCAACTAGACTATCTTCGTACCTACTTGACGCAAGTCCGCCAAGAACTCGCTGCTCGACTAGTGGAACGGTTGTATGCAGATGGTAGCGGGAAGCCGAGCAAGTGGTGGATGGCCTTCCAGAAGAGGCGATTCATGAATCGTAGCTTGGGTTCATGAATACAGTGAACCCCCGAGCGACGAGTCTGCTTTGTATTCCAGGCGTATCCTAGTGTCTTCTCCTTTCGTTAGGATTCTTCTTGCCATAGCCAATCTGTGGCATGCCATCATTCCCTCCTGACCTCCCCTTTGTCGAGCCACCAAGTATCCCTGGTATCCAGTCTGGATCTGACCAGCTGCCCACTGCAACACCACTGTCACCACCTCTAGCTACGAGACCCTTGAGCATCCGATCCTCATCACGCTCCTTTTTGCCGTCCGCCCGTTTTCTGGCTCGCACGTATTCCAGTTGATCTTCGCGAAGGATCAGCCCTTCCCCCGGTCCTGTCTTGGCAGACCCTGGTCGAGGAGCAGGTATCGAGTACTTTGTTCCACGTAACTTGTATTGGAAGTTCTTTTTGAGATGTAGCTCCATGACAGGCGCATCTGCAGCAGCATTTGGGGACGAGAGTGTCACAGATGCTCTCATCAATGTCGGATTTCCGCACGAAGGACAAAACTGCTTTGAGTTGTCCTTGCATATTCTAAACAAAATCAACAGTGTGACAACGATGCAGGAGAGTCGTGCTCACTTGAAGCAAGCATGACACCTGAGCACCCAGCTTTTTACTTTATGGATTCGTTTACCTTCGGTGCCAACCAATGTCAGCCCCATCTGAAGCAGGACGTTCTGCATGGCAAAGTCTGCAGTCATGCACCCAGTCAAAACCGGTTCACCATCAACCACTCGATGTCGCTTCTTTAGATCATCGCCCGGTAAAGGAAGGAGTTCGAGAGCCCGAGACTTGTGGAGTGCAACATTGTCGGGAGTTATCCATTCTCCCAGCTCATCATCTACATCAGTTGATGGATCGTCGTAAAGCGGTACTTCTGGCTTCTGTTTTGCAGCAGAATCACCACCAAGCCTTGAAGGCTGTGTTTCTAAAGCGTGAGGTTCATTCTCGAGGAGTAAACTATTTGGTCGGCTTTCTATCGGTGAGTTCTTCGTCGCGCAGCTGAGATCATCAGTACCGTCGCTCTCGACAGTCTGTGAGTCTGCCAAAGGTGACTGCGATGAGATTATCGGTTCCGGATCTGGGTATGACGCTGTAGGAATATCCTGCGCATCACCAGCGGAAGTTGTCTCTGTGTTGTTTGATTGGATCTATAACCTGTGATGAGTAGGTTCTTTGGATTACGCTGAAAGTGCCTCACATCCTGTTTTTGTTTTTCCAAGAGTGAATTCTCTTCGAGTTGCAGTGTGTGCGTCAAGGCGATGACGCATATGTCGGCGTGTGACAAGACGGCATAGTCACCAGTTTTTTTGGCAAACTGTATCACTGTCGGTCCGGTGAGCAGGACAAGAGCTAGCACGCGATCGAGCAAGTACCTTGAGCGAGGGAGGTGGGATCAGGAGTACGGATGTCGACTCGGACACCCGTGGAGAGCCCCAGCTGCTCAAAATGTTCCCGGGCCCGTTTATCTTTGAGTTCGTCCAACACCTGCGGGACAGTATAATAGGTGTCCGCCAGACCCCGTAGCGGTGAAAGAGAAAGAAGAGGGCCTGAATCTAAGACTAGACTTTTGCAGCGTTGTGCCATGGTGTTAGTGCTCCAGATGCGCGTGTGAGATACTTTTACTTGCAACTGGAAGGTTTCACCCGTTTAAACCGATCTTTCGGCCGATCATGGGTAACTTAAAGCTTGAAAAGAGACCAGATCAGCTTTGCAAGCGATCTGAATGGCCCTTCAACAGTACGTCGTCAATCGCACTCAGTGACCAAAGGTACTTTCATCAGAAATTTAGATATCGTATCATCGTTCTTCCCGGAGATGGGATTGGTAGGATCCCTCCTCGCGATGTGCGTGTTCATACTGACAATCGTTCACTTCAAGGGCCCGATGTCGTCGCGCAAGCCACGCGAGTATTGGAGCTTATCTCCGAGACATCGGCTACCACGAAGCTCATCCTCGAGGCCCACGACTTTGGAGGTTGTGCCATCGACAAGCATGGCGAGCCCCTGCCTCCTTCAACACTAAAAGCTTGCAAGGAGGCAGACGCCATCCTGATGGGTCAGTTTGACATATGGCGGTTTATGGTGGAGCTCACTGTCCTCTAGGCTCGGTTGGTGGTCCAAAATGGGGCCCAGAGGCCAAGGTTCGCCCAGAGCAAGGTTTGCTTGGAATCCGCAAGGCACTCGGCTTGTATGCCAATGTTCGACCTGCAAACTTTGCATCCGATGCCCTGCTCTCCTATTCCCCTTTGAAACCAGAGATCGCCAAAGGCGTTGACATGATCGTCATCCGCGAGCTTATTGGCGGTCTTTACTTTGGCCCCCGCCAAGAGCAAGGTGACGGGGACACAGCGTATGACACCATGGTGTACAGCGTCCCAGAGGTACAGAGGATCACCCGTGTCGCAGCACAGATTGCGTTGGCCGCGAACCCACCCCTCACCATCCACTCGATCGACAAAGCCAATGTCCTTGCGAGCTCGCGACTTTGGAGAAAGGTTGTGGTCGAGACGCTTCAAGACGAATACCCTCAACTAACCGTCGATCATTACTTGGTTGACACTGCCGCAATGCTGATCGTGGCTAACCCCAGGAAACTGAACGGGGTGATTCTCACCGAAAACATGTTCGGTGACATGTACGTGCCCTATTCGCCGTCCTATACTCGCCTAATAATCCGTACTCCCAGTCTTTCGGATGAGACAAGTGTCATACCCGGTTCTCTTGGCTTATTGCCTTCTGCATCCCTTGCAGGAGCGCCAGCATCGCCTTCAGATCCATCATTTAAGCCCACATCGGGCATATATGAACCGATCCATGGTTCCGCCCCAGATATCGCCGGTCAGGGAATCGCAAATCCTATTGGAACCATCCTCAGCGCTGCGATGCTTCTGCGGTACTCTCTTGGGCTTGAAAAAGAGGCTCAGGCTGTTGAAGCTGCTGTCCGCAAGGTTCTCGACGACGAGAGTATTGGGGGTTGCGGTGTGAGAACAGCTGACTTGGGTGGCAAAGCTACCACCGCTGAACTTGGTGACAATGTCATTGAAGCACTGAAACGACTGATCTGAGTACTGAGCACAAATATATCTGTTGTATGTAACTTGGTTGATTTTCTCATACGCGTACACCTATTGCGCCAATCGACCCTTTGTTGCAACCTTGGCTGAATGGTGTCTCATTTTGTTCTACCTCGACACGGCTCACACTTATAGGTATGATCTGGGGCCACAGCTTCGAATGATGATTAGAATACTTTCAACAGAACAGAGTCCATTGTTCTACAACAGGACAAAAAAAAAATCCAGTATATAAAAAGAGCATGTTCATTACACGGTAAAAGATATCCGCAAGCTACTCAGAGTGCCGTCTCTGGACCTAGAACATGTTCGCCAATTTGCTCGCGGCAACCCTCGCATCCAATCGTGGTCGTGAGGGTTGCAAGCGCATCGATTGGGACATATTTATCGGTGCCAAATGTGCTGGAGGCTCCAAGACCCGCTGTTGTGTGCTCGTTAACACCTCCGATGGAGCAGAAAGAGGATCTATGCCGGAAAGAGGATGGTTAGAGGACGGTAAAGTAGACGTGGACGTCTGTGTTGTACCACCTAGCGGTCCCTGAGGAAGTGAGGACGAAGAAGACGAAGGACCGGCAATCGGAGGTCCGAAAGGTGAAGGCGTGGGTTTCACAAACATCGATCGAGTCCCATCTTCGAAACGACCAGGCGTAGAATTTTTGGGAGACAGCGAAGCGGCTGAGCTCCATGTTGAGGATGGACCTGCATGTGCTGACTGTAGAACAGCATTGTGCGGCCGGAACACAGTTTGCGTTGCCGGTGGTGTTCCAGCAGGGAAGCCACTGGATGAGTGTGGAATAGGTGGCGCAGTGACTGTGGCCCTCATTGTTGGCTGGGTATCATCCTCCAACGGTAGGATGATGGAAGGTTTTAGGTAACCATTAGATTTTGGGAGGGTAGCTTTCTGGTTCGCGGCGCTGACGTCCCCCCTGAGAGCTTCAAGCTCCCTGAGTAGCTGCTTCTCGTACTGGATAGAGGAGCGCGCATGCTCGATCAGGGCAGCAGTTATATCGTCTGTTACTGTTTTGGTATGCGTTTCCAAAGCACGATGAAGATTTTGAGAGATGCCTTCGGCACGTTGTGCAAGTACTTGCTCGTATTTGTTGGCCTATGGAGCCACTTCAATGAGATGTGTCTTCCGAGCAGCGAGATCGTTACCTCTTCCAACTCTTCCAGCGCCTCGTCCACGCGTTCAGGTCTAATGCTAGAACTCGCTTTCATTCTCTCTATATTCCTTCTCTTGGATATCGTCGCTTTGACAGCGGCCTGAAACTCTTCCAGAACACCTGCTCGCTGGAGCAGTGCCTCCTTGGCAGAACGTGCGTTCATCCCTTGATAGCCAAATGTATCACCAACGACTACACATTCACTGATGGACTGTGCTTGGTCAAGGTCAGCGAGAGTGTGCCACACTCTTCCTAACTTCCGTAGTGCGTTGGCTAGTGGAGGATGAGCTTCCGAAGACGCGACATTGATCAGCTTGTTTCCCATTTCAGCGTGTGCAGTGGATAATGCTGTCATGATGTTTAGCGTTAAGAACACGAACAGAGAAAATGCATACCCTTCCTGGCTAGCGAAAGCCTGTCAACGGCTTTTGCAGCCTCGAAAAATTGTGTTTCAAGTTTCGTGAGCTCGAATCTGGCACGCTGAAGCCCTTCATCTTCGTCTGGCACTCCACGACGGATGAGTCCAAACCCAGCGCCCGTTTTCCGCCTCGGGCGGGGCATCGGCTGATAGCCAAAATCACTCTCGATGAATGACCGCAAGTCTTCATCATGCATAACGATCGGGTCCTCGCATATCCGCGTCAACCATCTCTGCAACATGATTCGAATTAGGCGATCGTCTTCTTCGTCCGTGGGCGCAGAAGTCTGGGCGAGGGGAAGAGCGGGAATAATAGTGTGAGGACAATTGTTGAGCAAGGCGTCGTAGAACTGTTGGAATTCGCCGAACGAGCGGGAAACATTGCGATACGTCGTACCGGTGAAGTTAGAAAGGTTTGTCTGGGTATAGGAAACAAGCCTGATGTAGTGAATGCCCTCGTTTCGTGGATATATTACGCACTTGGGCATCAAGTTTGAAGAGAATATCTCTTCTGTTGCGATCCAACCCAGTGATGCGCACACGAAGATAAGGCTCACTCTTTTCATATTTTACTCCGTTAGAACCCACAGTGGTTTGAGGAGAGATGAGACCAGGTTCCGGTGCACCGTAAATTTTGGGCTCTTTTCCAAAGAGGCCGTCTGACTCGATCTTGTGCGCGGTGACTGAGGGCGGCGAGGGACGACGAAGATTGGGTATCGGAGAATTGGGCTCGTGGGGCGTAGTCGGCCACGGTGGAGTGGTGTCGTTGTCCGCATTAGCGAAGATGGAGCTCGTCGAACCAAGTGGATCGAACATGGCAGAACAGCGAAACAGAAACCCCCCCCCCAGTCAACCGAAGCACTGCATGTAGGTAGTGAATTAGGTAATCAGACAGCGCACCCTCTATATAATGAACTACGAGTTGAACATCTACGACGCTACTCCATCTCCCTGGCATCCAACATGCTCAACGGTAAAATGTGCCCCATCCGCAAGACCTTTGTCCGGAGATACTTGTTCAGGTCCGCACCTCTGACCATATCCCCACCAATCATGGTGACACCCGCCCTGTGATTTTCAAGCACCACTTTGCTCGAGGACGGCACCGACTCGGATTGGCACTTCCAAGACCTCGGCACCATCGGTACACGCTCGACCACTCTTATTCCCTCTTTCTCGAGTGCAGCAACCTTGTCTGGGTTGTTCGTCAACAGCCGGATACCCTCGCCTTGCTCCGAGCCCAGCCCAAGATCCCTCAAGATGGCTGCCGCGACATCATAACCACGTTCGTCCGCCTTGTGCCCTAGGAGGAGGTTGGCAGTGACGGTGTCATGTCCCACGTCTTGGAGGTTATAAGCGCGAATCTTGGACAACAGGCCAATGCCACGACCCTCCTGTCGGAGATAGATCACTGCACCGCGGCCGGGTATGGATGGCTGGATAGGCTGGGAGATGAGGCGAATGGCCTCGTCAAGCTGTTCACCGCAATCGCAGCGCATGCTTCCGATAGTCTCACCAGTGAAACATTCGGAATGAATCCGGACGAGCGGGAGCGGAACGTCGGAACGGGAACGGGATGGGTCTATAGGACGAGAAGGAATTTTGGATTCAGGGGTAAGTCTGCCTACATAGGCACCCCTCAAAATGCGGTCCTCCTGTGTTTCGTCGTCACTCCATATAGCATCAAGGGAGTGACTGCGTATGGGGGGTAGGGTGGACTGGCTGTCTGTGGAATATTGTGCGGGGTCGATGACGATTGCGAGATGTTCCTTGGTGTCGTGGTTATTGTGGTAGAGATGTAGGAAGACGGTGCCGTGAGGAGTGGGTATACGGGTGCGAGCCATGCATCGAACCTGAACTCTGAATTCTAACGGGAGTGAGATTGCGGCACTGATAGGTTCCCTTGCCCGAGAGAGAGAGGGCAAGAGTAATTCGGCAGAGTGCAGTGGGCTAATTGGCTGCGGTATATTTTCCTTGTCCGTGAGTGGTTGCTCTTGGGCTTGTAGGCGTAGCCTTCTCGGTGCTTGCCTGCTGACATATGGCGGTAGCTTGTGATCCGGAGCCAGATCATCTGTACGTTTAAGTCGTTCTGGACTCTGAGCGAGGGATGAATGAATGGCATGACCGGAGTGATTGCGGGTTATGTGAGGACCGGATGCAGCAGCGGCGGCGAAGATGAGGGCGTCGAGTGGGTCATCTCTCCTGGGAAGGGAGCATTTGAGAGATCTGGAGCGAGAAAAGGTATCGCAGAGCACTGGGGAGTCCGCAAGGGCTGCCATCAAGGAGAGCGAGGGAATGGGACGAGCGTGTCGGTGCTTGGTCATTTGAAGCCACCCCCGATTAAGGCCGAAGGAGTCATGTGATCCAGCCACGGCGAGTCGGACTACCTGCATGACAGTCAGCAACACGGCCTGGCATGTCTGACGAGCCCTTGAAGACCGACGACGTTCAGCTGGACACAGAGTGAGTGGCGAATAACTGTAGCGGCGGCACTAAAATCATCAGCTCGCGTGTGGTAGGAGTCTTACCCGCCCGAACCAACCCGAAACCCCGCCTGGCATATGTGCGGCACCGGAACCCTTGTCGCTGCCAGAAAGGCACCAGACTGCCCTACATCACATCCGCACACTCGAATCCCATAATGCACGGTTATACCAAGATAACTGCCGACTCGTTAACGCGGTCAACATACTCAACGACCGTTTAGCCTTCTCCGGTGCACCCCCAAATGTACAAGTACTCCGCCTCTCTGACATGCAAGAAAAACTCCGCGCGAGCGAAGAAAATCGGACCTTGGTCCATCAAAAGTACCAGGAGCTGCTACACTATACCTCCACTAACACGGGCTCTTCCCATCACCACATCTACGCAGAACTGCAAACCGTCCGGGATGCATACGCGTTGCTCGACAGGGAATATCGCCTCTTGAGGGATAAATATCGTAGATTCAAAGCTGCCGCTGACACGGCCCGTGTTGGCCAGCAACAGTCACAATGTACAGGTGCGTGCAATCTTTCGTTATGACACCAAAGGGTACTGATCCAGCCTCCGCTCCACATGTATCACGGGGTCTCATTCCACTAGTACGTTCCGAGGTAGGTTGACTCGTTACATCCTCCTTGGTACCAGCTCGCAATTTCTATATGCAGTTCCGTGCCCACGATCAAAGCATACATAACCCCGTATCACCTACATCTGTAATGTCCCCTACTTCCTTTCAACCTTTTCCGGACCAAAAAGCAAGTCTTCGGCGACGCAGTTCCGACAGCATTATGGCCCAGGTTCGTCGCATGCCATTCAGGATATCCTTGTTCAGCCTGTTCAATTTTATCCTTAGCCGTCGCTTCGCTCTTCTGTACCCACGACATGGTCAGCACCTCTCCCCACTCCACCACCAAGCGCACCCCTACCTGTAGGTCAGATTTCACCAACAGGCTTCCCTGTCCATGCCCCTGTCCCTACCGCGTCCCTTCCGCATCCACACCATGTGCCGATGGCCAACGACCCGCGCATTTTGCCTAGGGTGCCTTCCGTGACTCAATCCCAGCGTCTGGTAGGGCAAGATGTTTCACTGACAGAACAGCTCAAGGCAACTGTCCATTCTCGTCAGCGCTGTGAGGAGATCACGGACACGGACAACAACAAATCAGTTCCATGTGATAAACAAAACATCTCAACTCCCGCGCCGTTAGACTCGAGTTCGCGCTCATCAAAGCGACCGAGCTCTGAACTTCAGAGTTGCACGAGTCCAGGAGGGGAACGTAAGAAACCTCGGACCGAGGGCGAGAGTGTCCATTCAACAGCAATTGACACCGATACATATCCAACGATCAAGATGTTATCGTCACCCGCCTCCACCAATCCTCACAATGATCGCCAACCGTCTGTGACGGATCCGGACGTTCGATCATATCAAGACTGTGTAGACCTCATCTTTGAAAGGGACGCTGATGTCGAGAATGGCATATTTTGTGGACTATGCTTGTGCGTTTTTTCTTTGTCACTCGCGAGTACATGATTCAAATTTCAATCAGCGATCGACACCAGGCGAAGATGATCCCGGAGCCACCGGACGTATTGGTTCAACCCGACTTCGATTTCCTCGTAAAGCACTGTATGACTATGCATCCTACTGTGTGGGATGATCTGCGTCGCAGGGCTTAGGAAAAAAAGAATAGTCACTTGAGCGGTACTTTTACACTACCATTCGGTTACACTTGATCATATCCTCCCGATAATTATAAGTAGACTGTGTATGCGGCGTAATGGGGGTTCATTCGTAATTGAAACAACTTGAATCGTTCAATTGTGGGACTCTTGGAACAACACTGAGAGTACGTACTGCGTTCAATGAATCATGCATACACTCATACAGTAACAGTGGACTACAGGATCACGGCTCAATGGTATGTGCGAGCTTGGTCAGGAGAGTTGTCAGCCGGTTAACTTCATACGCCACTAGTGTTGCATTCTGTTCGTACAAAATCGCTTCGCTGAGGGCCGGAAGGGTTGTCGCCCCATATCCTATCAACATGTTTAGTGTGTTCCTCCAAGCGCCATTCAAAGTGACTTACCAAGATACTTCCCGGGTGCAACACCAAGATGTCTGAACCATTCGCGATCTTTCACGCCTTCCTCCGAGATAAATCCTCGTTCGAACAAGGACAGTTTCTGATTCACTTTCTTCACTCTGATAGCAGCCTTGATCAGTTCACAGATAGGCCCCCTACAAGATTTGCAAAGGTCCTGCAAACTGGTGTCCCCAATCGTATGAATCATGTCCAGCGCAGGGAATTCAAAGTCTGCGTCGTCGTACTGGGGTAGCGGGGAGCCAATTCCAAGGTGGTGCTTGATCCAATTTTTAATGCGACATACAATGCGGTGGCCAAAGTGGCCGCGAGGGAGGTTGCGCACGGCTTCGTGGAATCTCCTTTCCGCTTTGGCCTTCTCAGCATCGAGTTTCGCGCTCGCGTCCTGTAACTTTGCGATAGCTTTGCGGATTCTGTGAATCTCTGGGAGAGTAACTATTTCAGACGCTAATTCTTCTACACTGACATAGCTACGTTGGTAAGGGACAAGGTGCAGATGAAGCAACGCTCACGTATCAACGTAGGAATCGAGTTGTAGTGCGTATTCTGTGGTATTGAGGGGTACAATAATCGAATCCGACAATCGGAGGGTGAGAAGACCCAAAGTCTTCGCTAATGCAACCTGAGTAAAGTAAAAGTTCGGGCCTGTGACATGAGGAAGTATGTTATTGACTCTTACATGACGATGGAAACCAGGGTCAGCATATGTCTCTTGCCACATCTGAGTGTCATAAATGGAGTGGTAGTGATAAGGAGGATCAGTGGGAGTGGAAGAGAACGTCTGATCAGAACTAGCAACCTGTTGGTCGCGTTAGAAAGACCCAGAAAATTGCGAATCCGGTGACTGACACCAAGTCTCTGTAAGAATACAGTATAGTCGCTTCCAGAACCAAGTGGTGAGACATTGCGAACGTCATCCACCGAAGTCGCATGGGCCCGAGTCTGGTTCATGACAGTCCACATGGCAGCAAAATCCACATCCTGTTCCCCGGTGTATGGTCCAGAATCGTAAAGCGCATCCCAGACTGTCTTGCTTGGATCAGTAGGGTGGGAAACATCTTGTGCACTGCGTTTGATCAGGTGCGCAAGTGAAGGTGACCCGGACGCTGAGTAACGTGACCCAGCGACGGAAATGTCTATTTTCACTTAAAAGGAGTAGAAACACGGCTGATGGTCTAATCACGTACCAACATTAACGTAGGAGACAACATGAGTCTGAATCCACTGTGCGAAATCTTCTCCCCACTCTGTGCTTCCGATCAGACCGTACTACAACAGACCAACTGAGAACCAATTCGAAGATGGTTGAAAGCTGCGCACCTCTTCTGCGTCCCAACTTGCGATGACAATGGTGCGAAGTGGCTTCCAACCCCGCCTGATTAATGTGCCAAGACCGCGAATAACCTCGAGGAGAGATACAGTGCCGGACGTAGGGTCGGCGGCGCCCATGACCCAAGCTATAAAGTATAAAGACCTCAGCGAAGAGATCTTATGCCAAATAACATAAAATGAATCACTGACCATCTCTGTGACAACCGAGAATCACTACCTCGTCCCGGATGTGACCGGGAATGGCGGCCATCGTGTTCCAGATAGGAATTACCTTGGTGTCGACTATGAGGGAGAAATAACAGCTCAGCTCAATTATTACTAGTCATGACCATCTCCACCATACGTACCATCATTGATCATCTTGACTACATGACTTCCGAGTTTTCCATCAAGTTTCCTGCCCTCCGTGACACCACCAAGCTCTTGTTCAAACAAGTACTTTGCATTGGACCAGGAAAGTGGCAAACTAGGAATGTGAGGTATATTTCCACCTTCGATTCGCGTTGCATTTTCGTATGCAGGATAACCTGGTGTGGTGGGATCCCCTGGATAAATGGATAGGTATTGAACGGAGCCACGCTGGATCGATGTCGGGTTGCGTGCAGGACCAGCGGGATACGGCAGATAGTTATTCTCAGCAATGACAGCGCCGTCGTCGCGAGGATCTGTGTATATCAGAATCCCAGCTGCACCTCGATCTTCAGCGCCCTTGATCTAAGGAAACCAACTAAACGTGAACGTTCAACGTGGAAGCTCGTAGAGACCAGTGCTTACTTTGAGGCCGCGAAAGATTTCACCATAACGAGCGAGGACGACCTTTCCGGTAAGATTCACGCCCATCGCTACGAGCTTGTCATAATCGTCTTTCGTACCGTAGTTAGCGTACACGATCGGACCTGCTGCTTCACCAGCAGCACTGAGGCCATGCCAGGATGGGATAGCATGCTTATACTTTGCAGCCGTTTCGTCGCCGGAGTCGCCATCCTCTAAGAGATCGGCAGTCCAGATGGACCCTCCATCCTGTTCAAGTATTTCTAGGGAGATACCGTCTGCATTGCCTGTGTTCATTACGGGGTAATAGATGTCAATCCAAGCATTTGGAGACTTGAGCTTGGATGTGATACTTAAGATTGCCTCTCGCGACTCCGGGGAGCCAGCATCGAAGATAGGGTCGACTGACGAAGAGGAAATACGGAGTTCGTGTTGGAAGAGTGCCAGGATGTCCTTTGCATCCTGAAGGTCTTCCGGTGAGCCCGCTAAATGAGGATGGGTCGCATAATAGCGCGAATTCGCTATAGCAGATTCTGTTGAGGGAACAGCACTATGTAGCAAGCGCGTCAATGGCTAAACTCAAAAAGTGGAAAGAGCTGACAGAAAGGCATCCTCAACACGGCTGATGTAGTCGTCGTTGAAGTTGTTGAACAGGGAGTGGGAATGCTTAGTCCAAGCCTTGATGTTCTGGGCAACTTGAAGCAAATATGACGATTCACAAAGGAAGAGCAGGGACAGCGCAATGCCAACACAAGGCAAGAACTTTTGGAAGCGCGCAGGGCGACTCGGAGGACGTTGGTGCGCAGTAGCTACTTCTGGTAGAATGAGTTCAGCATCCTTCTCGTTCATAGTGAACGAGTGAGAGAGCAATGGGATCCAAGATACTCCGACCTAGCGATAAGGTGATACGATCAGTTCACATGGACACACCACGTCACAATTAATAACTACTCACTGCAGGATGTCCGACACTTGAGCCTCGTCTTCGGCACCAGTAGCGACTGCGAACGTTTGCATTGCGACATCCTTTTCTTTTCATCTGCCTTTCTTTCTCCACCCCATACCATCGTTGGTTCACGTTTTGTCTTCACTTTCCACGCTTGTCTACCGAGGGGGAGTGTAAGTAGGGCCGTCCTCCTCTTTTCCAATTTGTTGAGATGCATCATGCCTCTTTGATTGGAAGGAAACAAGGATCAAGGCTTTGTGAATACTAGTAGCCAGTTGTTATTACACGAATCGGTTTACAAACACAACAACAATCGAAAGCCTCCTCATGCCCGACGACAAGTACAAGGACCAGCGTACAGGCGAGTCCGCAGCGCAAGCCCAATCTAGTACCTCCGGGTCACCAGTGGTAGCATCTCTGCCTGCCCCCACCTCCGCCGCATCCCCCGACCGCGCAGAGTTACTTGCTCGCGCTAGAACGTTCTTGGCTTCTCCCCAAGTACAGCTTCAGGACTCAGACGCGAAGCGGGCTTTTCTTGCGGAGAAAGGGCTCACCCCGAGCGAGATCGACCAGCTGCTCCGAGAGTTGGTCCGTCATCAAGTTGTCTGGTCTACTACATACTCATCATCTCGCAGCCTCCATCTGTACCACCACGCACTTACCCCACACCACCTCCTTCAAATCTCCCCAATCTCCTCGTTGGCATTGCCCGGATATTCACCTGGTTAACCGGTGCCTCTGCAATCGTCCTCTTCGTATACTACGTACGAAACGGCTTCAGATACACTTGTAGTCGACACTCATAAAAGAATCTTTCTAGAGGTTTCTCCTTCCAAGACTCGCTCAGTCTTACCAAGCCCGCCTTGCACTTCGAAAGCACCAATCCGCGCTCATCTTGCGCCTCACAGAATCCGTCTCTGCTCTCAAGGCAACCCAAGCAGAATCATACAAGGACCTGCCTCGAACAGTCCCCGCTTACGAGGATCCCCGGTATGCACAATGCCACGCTATAGATGAGCTTCTTTCACTTGTAGAGAGTTCTCGGGAGGAATCCACCCAGCCAGGTGCAGACATTCCGGATACCGTGATCCTCCGTTGCGCGTTGGAGGAACTCGGTCGCTCAAGGATAGACGGCACATCCACGGAAGAACTTTTCCGACATCTTGAGAATAAACTCCCCTGGCTGAGTCACGAGGAGGGTGCAGCTTGCCAGGTCTGGTTTGCTCTGTTTGTTGCGCATCCTCTAACGCACAATTTTGAAAATAGAGCGACCTGTGGAACAAGCTTAATGCTTGTCCCTTATTTGTCTCCTCCGTGCCCAAACCAGACACAATCACCACTCTGCCACTAGATCATCCGTCACGACTTCTTTGGAAATATGCACCTCCCCCACGTTCACCCACACCACCATTGTTCGCAAGTCTGGCAAGCTTGCAAGTAGCATTACCCTGCAGGCCAAAAACCGCATTCGCTAGCTCGGGTGGCCAACCACAGGCCCCTACAATATCCGCTAAGCAGCGGACATTGCAAGTCCTTTCGGACTTCACCGGGTACATCACAACACAAACATACTCTCTCGGTCTCTCCTCAGTACGAGGCGCAAACGGGGTCGCATATAGCGGAAGTCCAGTCGAGGATGAACTCCGTCGCGAAATCAGAGCGCTAAAGGGCCTCGTTTTGAACAGGAGATCATTCGTCCCACTCGCTACTGGAGTCTCTGGACTCGGCAGCGACCCTTCATGAACCTCAAGGCATAGCTTCTGGTTAGCACATTCTGGAGCAAGCGATTTAAGGACACAGAATGTGTATGAGATCGGGAATGTCTTTTCATGGGAATTCAACTGTTTCTACCAATAATTTCGATTGTCCTATCAGCCGATCGCACAGGACCCGCGACATTAGGCTGTGATCTAGAGTGGGAGTATATAAGCAATGCGAGTTATAATGATATGATCAGATGATCTCTAGCTGTGTCCGAGTAGTTACTACCACTACAAATAGATATAGTGATTTCTCAACCCAACCATCTTTGTATGTCGAGAGATCTTTGTTTATAGTTTTCAACATTGTCCAAGGAATCGATTCTTGGGGAAAGGTTGACCGTAATCACCCCTCCATGTTGTGAGGTTGGGATTAGTGTACGCTTCGATATATCTGAAATCATCTCGGATCGTTCAATACACCACAAATGAATCGAGGAAACGCACGTCTTGATGTATTCAGCAGTAGGGAAGTCCTTTGGATCGCATCCAATATTGCGTGCATGCGAAGGCTGGTATACTCGTATATAGTCAACTCTCATGTGGGCTGGGAATGGGAGATGCTCAAGATCGACCACCCCAAAGTTAGTCGACATGCCCAAGTTAACTATGATGTACTGGTCCGATAAGTATTTGCTTGCTTATCCATACGAGTCATATAATGGGACATACCATTGGCTCCTGAGGGACAGGCCGACCGGAGATCTGGACAGCAGGGTCGGCAGCCATGCCAGCCACGTTGAGCGTCCAAGCAACTTTATTGTCGGATATCCATGTGATATACTGTAGATCATGGGCAAACTTAATACCATCTTGCCAACTACCAATCCATGTCCAGCTCACCGCGTTATCGAATCCAGGGACGTACTACGATCAGTATCAGCTTCACACCATCCATGATCTCAGGATGGAAACAGGGCCAACCTCGAAACCGTATATTGAATAGCACCCAGTCTCACCTTCGTAACATTTTTGATTTGTGTCGGTCACCACGGACGTCGCTTGCTGCAAGACTGACCCAACGTATGTGTTCTGGACACTGATGGACGGATTGACGATCACCTCGTTTGCTGACGTATTTTTCCAGACGTAACCCGCGTTAAAGGGCTTCAACCGGTGAAAATATTTAGTTGCACTTGCCTTCAGAAACGGGAAAACTACTAACCGCCCATTGAGCAGACTGCGATACCTGACCCACCAGGGGAGTTCCTGTGATCTAAGACATCAGAGATGTCAGCTTCACAAGAGTATCTAAGTAATGGTTACCCACCTGCGCCTCAAACACATCTATCTCAGGTGCTGCACGACCAACAAACGTACCATCCGAGTGTTTCGGGCCAGGATGAGACTCCCCCGGGCACGTGCACCGAGATAATCGTTGACCTGGAAGGAAGGATAACACGCCACCTTGACCGGTATCACCGCCTTCCGTGGCTGCCACTGGCTGCCCATTGATGGACTGGTTTGCGACAGTCCCTATGTCACATGCATCGTAAGTGTATGGCCACTGGGCGGAAATTGATTACAAGAGCGGTGATCGTAGCGGAAATATCTCACCATGCCTTCTAAACTGGCACCATAACCAGCCCTGCCAAGGTTCCCGAGGGTCCATATCGCCGGCCAAAATCCTTTGATAGCATTCATTTCCCCCTGAATGCTGTTTTGCTGTTGGAAACGGCTTACCAACAATATTGTTGACACCAGGAAGTGATACATTCGTCTCAATGTATCCGCCAGTAAAACAAAATTTGTTCCTAGGACTGGTCAATTTTCAAATTTCGTGCGAGGAGAAAACATACCAGGTTGACATCATACCTTAAGTTGCATCAGAATACTAGGTAACTGATTTCAACTTAGTTGACATACCCCCTTCGTAGTTCAGATCGTGTGTCTGCTTCTGTGACAACGTCACAACCAGACTGCCGTCTTGAGTGGTAATCGCGTCTGGATTATACCATTCCAAATCATTTGTTTCCTGAACTGGAGGTTGGCTTACGTACAGGCGGTGATAGGCAGGGTATGGCACTCACCCAGTACTGCAAGTCGACAGCCTCCCAATAGGGATCGTCCCCTGGCCAGAACGTTCTGCCGGGGACGTTGAACTCGTCTGAGAAGACTAGTTCCATGTCAGGTCCGCCATTCCAAGACGGCTTGGTATAAGCATCCTTAGGTGTGTCAAGGTCGATGAGAGCTCGATTTCCCATCATGACTGGGATCTGAATATTCAGACTAGTTGAAATCCATCGACAAATTCATCCCATGACGACCTACCTGGCCACTTGCATTGATACTGCCCAGACTGAATCCACCGTTGTTCGACACCGAGTTTGCGGTGAAATATGTGATCATGGGATAACCAGCACTAATGAGAATGAATTATATCAAAGGAGCAGAATGGTGTAAAATGTATGACTCACAAGAGTGCAACGAGACATACAATAACAAGAATGAGACAACCTACATTCGCGATCCCTCGGTCAGCGATATGTGACCATCTTCCCGTATCCGTCACGTCCGGGTTGTGCAAGTCATCATCGGGCTCCTTTACATCGGCATATAAGCTGGAGCCCCAGTCACGGGGATCAAAAGACATGTTGAACTACAAGATGGACGAGTTAGATGGGCCCAAACAGAGTTTAGAGGCCTACACTATTCGCTATGCCTGACTTTCGCCTCATAGGGTATGGAGATTCCTGTGACTAGACATTGTCGAGTAAAAGGACGACGACAAGGTAAGAACAATCGACCCACTGAAATACTGATCAAACTTTGGACTCTGCTCTGTGGCGACAGTCCACTGGCGGGGGTGGTCCAGCGAGGACTGGGTAGTGAGCTGGACCTTGAGGAATGTAGCTCAGCCTGTGTTGGTGGCATGAGGTGAGAATGGGAAGGAAGAGAGATAAAGACGTACGGCCAGCGGCTGATGGCGTTAGTGACATGTCGAGAGTGGTAATCGTGATACGCCGCTTCTTTTCGTTCATTTGCCTCGTTCGACACTAAAGAGGGTTTATTTCCGATGGCATGAGAATCAGACATCATGTCTACGCGACGAGGTCGTTCGCTCCACCAAAACTCCGAGTCCGCGATTGGCCTCGATTCACCGTTGCAGGGGAGGCTCCAACGTCGCTAGTTACGATGACGGTCATTGAATATCCCGTCGGGTAATCAAGTAATAATGTACATACACATAGTACAAAGTTGTTGGCAAACGTGTCTTGTGAGCGCACAGTCACAGGAAGTCGTTGTCAAAGAGGTCCACCGACGGCTCACCGCAAGCATATTGTCAATTAATCTCGGGAGCAGCCTGTCCCCGCTTCCTTCTTGACGGTGCAAGTTACCCAAGCTGCGACCTCCCTCCCAAATGTTGGCTGCCGAACAGCGGGAAACTTTGACTTCTAATCGGTTCCGCACTGGCTCGGCACATGAGGTGAGTTATTCGGTGTCAGGCCTTCGGCAACGACCGCAGCCACATTAGGAATGGTTGTCTGTGCGACATAATCGTTTAATCACCGACCCGTACGACATGAGATTCTAGCGTCGTTCACATGCACATTTCAATCTCGACTACTTGCCTATCATCAGAATTTGACAGCTTTCTTGAGATCTGGTCAAAGATTCTGCTATCGTGGTGACATTCCCTGTTGGTGTCGGATAGACTGATATCGAGCTTCGGGCCTCTATTTCCCTGTTTTGGAGTTGCTGTACGCACGCGTGAAATCCATCCTAAAGAAGAAGTAAAAGTCTTGTTGTTGAGCATTCAAATCTAAACAAAAGGGTACTGCCTTAAGTGAGTGTAAAATGCAGCTTTTGTAGTTTCCAATTTAGCTAGGTCAGGTTCTTTGCTTGTTTTGATTATGGGCAATATCATGCATTTTTAGTAACTGTTGCTATATCAATCCCAACTATTTGGTTTTTATGTCCATATAGGCCAGATGTAACAGTCATGTAATTGGTATCATACTGAGACTTTCTGAGGCTTGTGTAATTAGTACAAGTGATGCCTTTGGATGTAGTGAAGGAATTATTGGAGTAAAAAAAGAGAGTATACTATATTAGTGCAGGATTTCTTGTCATTTGCAGTACTAAATAGCACAAGAGTATCATTCCTCTGTCTTACTTGAGATGATGCTGTATATAATTGACCATGAGCAAATAGATCAATACATAGGTCAATAATGGTTTTTTAAAGTGTTAGCCCTTGACAACCATTGAATATAGTTGCATATACAGTACAAAGAGGGAATTGTTTTTAAGCAACAGCCTAGGAGTGTTACAATTTCCTTTACCTTCTTGCTTATTTTGGACTTATCTTTCATTTCTGTTGATGGCTTCTCCATGGTAACCTAAGGGTTCACCTTTCTTTTGCTATCAACCCTTTTCCAACACTGCCTCGTTTCTCATTTGATATGCACTGCCTTCTTATCTCTTATCACCTATCTCTGATTCATTTAACTGAGTCCTATCTCTTATCTCCTTATCTTTTTATCTTCTTACTCATCCTGTCACCGGTGAGGTACTCCTTCACATAGCCTTGACCAGACAGGTACTCATTTTCCTTTTTGATGAATGGTGTGTGCGCATAGCTCTTCACTATATAAAGCCCAGTAACACAGACCTGTACCTTAGTTTAGTTCTCCCGCAATCTATCCTAAGTTTGCATCTGAACTCGCAAGCTTCTGCTTCAGCCCCCTGCTCTAGTCCTTTGTCCTTGATCCGGCAAGGCCTCTTCATCAGCACCTTTCTCATCTCCAGTCCTCTGCCGCCAAAGCTGATGTCTGCAACTTCACTTCTGTGGGCTATGTGCGAACTTACCCAGTCCACATGTAACAAGGAGGACTGAAAAGAAAAGAAAAGTGAGGAATGCAATGTGTTTGAAGAGAGTTAGGAAATTGAACTTCCACAAAGTAGTGATGGACAGCAGTGAGTATTGAATTATTTTATTATGGTGTATTTGCTTACTTAAGCCATACCTTATATCATACCATAGTTCTTTAGTTCCTACTTAGTGACTTACTAAGTATTCTATAGGTTATGAGCCCTGGCTTTCAGTAATCCGAGGTCACTCACTCCAAATTTCGACATGCCTTGTTATGTCAAAGATGAATTTTCCACCTTCGGAGTCCCAGATCTCAAGTTGGATGGTAGCAATTGGATTTGGTACAATAACAGTCTAATTACCACTGTGAAGTCTCTACGACTTGGATGCATACTTAATTGGATGACAAATGCACAGCTGTGCAGTACAACACCAGATTGGTGTATGTGCAATGGCAAAGCTAAGCAGTTACTCGAAGCTACACTACCAAAACCTATTCTTGCAAGAGTCAAGCAACTTGAATCAGCTCAAGATATATGTATGATTAGAAAGGAATAGAAATAGGAGCTAGAAGCAGCTAGAATATAGCGCGTTCAACACTGTGTAGTCCTAGACTACTCCTCTGCTTACTGCAACAAAAACCAATGCAATGGGTGCTATATTGTGCAGGACCCACTGGCATGGTGGGTGAAATTCAGACTATAGAGTGCTATATTGTTGTTCACTTGTACTATAGACTGTATATACCCAGGGGAAGTCAATAGGAGCTACTGTGGCTATGCCAACTATATAGCCCACTATAGTAATGCAATTGTTTCCTACATCAGCAAACTAGCCATTCTATTTCCAGCTTTCCAGAAGTTCCAGACTCTCCAGACTTCCAGTTCCACTACCAGGCATTCCAGGCATCCCAAATCAACTCTATATATATTACACAAATAAGTATTTATGAGAGGGGGGTGATGGAAACAATAGGGGAGGTAAAAAGGGAAAAAAGAGGGGAGGTGGTGGAGGTGATGGGAAAAAGGTGGGGAGGTGGTGGTGGTGATGGGAAAAAGGGGGGGAGGAGGAGAAGATGATGGAAAAAAGGAAGGAGAAGGAGAGGGTGATGGGAAAAAGAGGGAAGAGGAGAGAGTGATGGGAAAAAGGAAGGGAGAAGGAGGAGGTCATGGAAACAGGGGGGAGGAGGAGGGGGCGATGGAAAAAGAAGGGGTGGTGGTGGTGGTGATAAAAAAAGGGAGAGAGGAGAGGAGGTGTTGGAAAAAAAAAAAGGAGAAAAATAAAGTGCTAGGAAAAAGAAGGTAGAAGAAGGGGGTGTTGGAAAAAGGAGAAGAGAAAAAGGAGATAGTAAAAAGTGGAGAGGGAGGGAATGATGGGAAAAATAGGAGGAGAAAGAGAGAGTGATGGGAAAAGAAAGGGAAAAAGGAGAGAGTGATAGGAAAAAGGTGGGAAAAAGAAGAAAGTGATGGGAAAAAGGTAGAGAGGAAAAAGGGTAATAGGAAAAAGAGAGGAAGAAGGAGGAAATAATGGAAAAAAGTGATGAAAACAAAGGGTGATGGGGAAAAGAGGAGAAGAAGAGGAGGTATTGGAATAGAATAAGTGTGATGGAAAAGAAAAAGAAGGAGAGTGTGATAAAAATATATAGAAAAAAAAAGCTGTGAAAATAGAAAAAGAAAGGAGATAAAATTGAAGACAAAGAAGAAAATAGTCAAATATAATAAAAGCTATATCAAAAAAAAAAAAAAAGTACTGACAAAGTATGTTAAAAGTTTTGCATAAAAGTACAGTTAAAAAGTAATCAACAAGCAAATGTGCACTAGAGTGTACCAAAAATTGTATAAAAGTGTAGTATCAAAGTGTACAAAATATGTAGTCAAAAAAGTGCACAAAGTGTAGCATGAAAGTGTACAAATAGTATAATAAA
>JBBPJJ010000171.1:14770-30449 GCA_038088635.1 Veloboletus limbatus
GTCAACATATCAACGTCTGCCATTTTCTTTCCAAGAGCGTAACACTGACCAGTCCAACGAACTCCAGCTTCGTGTGCGAGCATGATCGCCCTTTTTCTCTCCTCCACCTTGACTGGATCGCATGCACCATATGCATCGAGCTCTTTCTCAAGCGCTATGATCTGTTTTCTTGCCTCTGCACCCTTCTGAAGCGCGCTTGTGCGTGTTGTCTGTGAGGAGATAGCTGGATCACCACAACGTGGATAAATCAAACGACGCACGCTCTCAGGTCGCAACTCCCTTTCACGATCCAGCGCAGCTCCTAGCTCTGTGACTTGGTTTTCGAGGTTCTTCTGGGTGTCCTTTGCTTTTTCCAGTCTGTTTCGTAGCTGCAAGACTGTCAGCCAAGATATAACACAAGGAACGATGGGCACGCATACTATGCTTCCTCGCTGTGAGGGGAAGCTCCAGAAGACTACAGCCGTTGAGAACCAGCGCATACATGCACCTTCGAGTAGACGTACAGTTAGAAGACCCGACCTTGTCGCTCTGCACGAGGCCATCGTCGACAAGAGACTGTAAAACCTCTTTAACAGACTGTGAGACTGACTCCAAGAAATTACAAGGGGATCCACAAAGAGGTTACACGTCGGCGTACCAATTCCTTTGAGTTTGGGTCCGAGTTTCTCCAGTTCTTTGAGCTATGAGCACGATGAGCAAGTTTGCACGCGGTAGTAATATCATCACTTACTTGAAAAAAATCCTTCTGTTCAAAACATCAGATTGCAACGCAAGTAAGGCGTGTGACCTACTGATTCGTGAAATATCTCGAGGAGTTTGACACGTTTCTCTTCAGCGGATAAACCCCGTGGCGCCTGCAAGAGTTAGCGACGTTTGCAACGAGCCCTGATCCGCATACCATTTGTGTTGAAGTCTCGCAGTGAAGGAGCAAGTCACGGTGTTGCAGGCAATCATTCCGTTTCTGATCACATGACGTACCGCACGATAACCGTGCCATTATCTCAGGTGACTTGGGCTTCAAAAGACCTATCCAAGAGGAAGAGAATGCGCTCATATTCTGCATTTACGAAAAGTAGTAACCGTAGTTTTGTCGCCAACCAAACCAAGAAAAATGTCAACGAACTTGTAAAGCGGAAAATGCGCTGGAGCGGAGATTATACAAAGGCGGACAGAGTGAAGTGAGGCCATGCAGTCATAAGTCCAGAGCAAGGGTTTGAGCGGTTTGGAAAGGCAAAGCATAGTCCCAGAAAAGAGTGCTGGTTGTCGAGGATAATATGTGGACGATGAAGAAATCGAATAAATGGAATGATGGATGTTGTGGCATGAAGATCTACAAAAGAAACCGGATGAGTCGAGAATATCTATATCCATATGACCCATCAGCACAAACCTACAAGGGTGACGACAATGTAATGATGCGAAGAACATCTGCAGAGAAAACTTTGCTTGTCACCGAACCAGGTCAATTGGTGGCTGTATCTGCGAGGGATATCGATATGCCACGAATTCTCTGTCCTGTTCAACTCGTTCTTCGATAGCTTTTCGAGAAGCAACAGACAACCGAGGACCTAGCCGTGGCACTGGGTTGGTATACGCGGAGATGAGAGCGTCCTCATTTGGGTCACAGACAGGAGAAACTTGACGGGGGAACTCCTGTGAACTGTAACCATTGTCCAAAGGAGTGGAGGACTTCTTGCCCAACAACATGGCGAGGCCAAATTTACTCTTGCGTTTAGTAGGTGTAGGAGGGATGGCAGGATTCTCCTCAATGTCGCCAAGACGACCAAGAGATCTCCGAGATACGCCGAATTCATTATACATCCCGTTGGGAGCTCTCACACGGTCATGGGTACCAGTGAGTGGCATTGTCTGGATACCCAGGTTGGGGCGCGTTCCGGTCCCACCAAACGATTGTCGCCTTGCTTCGTTCCCAAAGGGTGCGTGGGGTGGTGCGAGGTCCTGCAAGTCTTGTCCAAGATGACGAAGATCATACGTTGTATAGAGGGTCTGCGGCCTTGCTTCTCCACCCGCACCATGTTGCGCTCGAAGCCTCACCTCCCCAGGGAGTGGAGGTAAAGACTTTTCTCTAGAAAGTAACACCTGAGGACGGGCAGCTACTGACTTGGGCAACGTCATGCCACTAGTGGAGGCAAATGTCGCTTGTTGAAGCTTTTGACGCATGTCAGGTTCAGAGGTGACGGGATGGATGGACACCCTCAGTCTCCCGTTCTCATCCGGCGAAAAATCAAGCGCTTCCTTCTCATCTGTTTGCCCGCTGTTCTTGCGGTCGTTTCCATCACCGTTGCCGCCTGAAGGGCGCGAAGAGGTTGGTGACGGAAGAAGACTGGTTGGAGCCGTGGAAGGTGACATACCAGCGGACGAGAGGCCACCATTTCGTGGGGATGCCGTTGAAGGTAATGAAGGCGTCGATGCATGTCGGGCTCCCGTGGCACCGAGATGTTCCCCAGGCCCACGCTCTACGAGATATGACAGTGGTGGAGGCGGTGCCAAGGGGGAATCATCATCATTGCGGTCTAAAGATCGCAAAGAGTCACGAGGAACAGATGAGGTTTCATCTTTGTGAGACGAGCCTCCCTTGACGAGCTTCCAAATCTTGGCGAGGCCATTGCGTTTCTTCTTGGGTTTTTCGTCAGCTGCCGCCGTAGACATCTCTTCCTCGTTAGCGGTTGGGGGCCAGAATTGACTATGCCTTTGCATAGACAGCGTGCTTCTCTGGCCACCCGGCGAGCGAAGAGGAGGATTCGCTTCACGTTGCAATGCCACACTGTGAGGAAAGCCCAATGAGACATGCCCTGCACGACCAAGCCAGAAACGAGAACTAGACTACGTACTGCATATCAATCATACTTCCTGACATCCCTGAAGGAGCCAGACTATCCTGACTCCGCCACGCAGAACTCGGGTTTTTGAACCCGAAGAATCGCGATCGCCTGGGTGACGCAGATCCCGGACTATGCGCATCAGAGAACGATGCTTGGGAATACACCTGTCCCAAACTTGGTTGAACTTCGATGGGGACAGTTAATGAGCTCGCCGGCCTCATGCTGATAGCAGAGTACCTCGAGCTGAGCATCGGGCCAAGGCCACTGTCTGTGTGGGGTGCTAGACTGTGAGAGGAGTAGAGCGACGTGACGTCCACAATTGAACCTCGAGAAGACTTGCGCGGCCTACTGCGTTCGCGCTTCTCGTGTCTCCGCCGGCGTTCCTTCTCCTCTCTCTCTTCACGCCGTACATCGACGTGTTCGACGATGAGCCCATTGTCAAGGAGGGTAATGTCACGAGACGAGCCACGAATGTGGTGCGCACCAACGCCGTTCATTGTTGATATGGCACGAGGTGGTTTGAGTTTAAACGCGCTATCATCCACCACGCTGAGATCGTAGGTTGAACGAAGCTGAGAGTATGTGTCGCGAACACTACTTTCAAGTTGCATCGACTCTTGCATAGCGCGAGCATGAGCCAAAGCTTCGGCCTCGAGCAATGACCTTTGAGCCTTGACATAAGCATCAATGGTGTGTTGCCTCGATGTGGGCTCTTTAGGTGTCTATGGCCGTGGTATATTGGCAAGCTTTTCTTGGAACACAAACACAGCAAACACTCACCATCGTAGCCCATAGCTTCAAATTTTGCTCAGTCAAGCGCCCGCCTCTGGCTCGAGGTCTGGAAGAACACTCGGAAGCCAAGATTCCAGAAGCTTCTTCATCCTCTTCCCTTCTCAACAACTCCTCAAAGAGGACGTCACTTTCTCTATCCCATACACCAGGACCGACAACGATGACATCGGCCATGTCTTGATCTCTCATCGCGCACTCTACGCATATCTCTTCCTGTGGAGGAGGAGGATGCGGTGAGAGGATTGGATTGATGGGGTCGGGCATGGCTGCAGCTGGAGTGATGTAAGTGGGGTGCTGGGGATACGCACGGGGGGTTGATGATACGGGGATAGCCAAGGTGGGGCTGTACGGTCTAGAGGATGATAACCCATTTACGGAGGAGAGTCTAGAAGTCGCAGCACCGTCGGGCAGCGCAAACGAGGACTGACGCATGGCCGCAGGGTGAAGAGAGGGTGGGATATCACGAGCGCCAATTGGGGGGGAAGGGGGAGGTTGAGTGAGGGGCTCTCCAAAGAGTTTGAAGGAATCGTGGAGTGGCTTGGCGTCAACAAAATTGGAGCCGTTGAGCAAGGGAGTCGGGGTTCCATTACTATGAGTGTTATTGTAGTCATCAAGGCTGCATCGCTCGACTAGACGACGAGCGTTTGCTGGAAGGGCGTAAGAGGCTGCGGTCTGTGAAAGGGGCCCGGCGGTACCAGAGGGTTGTGAGATGGCATGTCTTTCGTCGTTGAAGGTTCGTTTGTCGTACGTGGCGTCCATCGTGTGTGAAGCGGAAAGGCCTAGAGCCAAAGGGAGCCGTTGAGTAACACTGGGTACGACATTGGGGTTATCCCGAGCGTCGCCCGAGGTGAGAATCATGGGAGAGGGACCGTTTGGAGGTTTTGAGTTGAAAGAGAGGGAAGGGTATCTGTTGTCCTTGAAATCGAGATCTGAAATGGCAAGACCGCGCTGGAAGAAGTTGAGATGGAGATTCGGGGAGTGTGTCGAATCTTGGTGTGCAGGTTGAATCGCAGAGACCGTAGCCATCGCCAAAATCAATCAACCGGAGATAACCTGGGAACTTGGGACCTCTCCAGGGAAAACAAGAAAAGAAAAGGCACGGGTAATGAACCGACGACTACAGATGAATGACGGGTGCTCGTCGAGGATGATCAAGGCTCTGCGGAAAAGACAAGGAGAAGAGGACAGGATGTTCAGCTGTCCCAGTGGCAGTACTCTCTGGGCGATGCCCGCTCAATTTCCAGTAACATTTTCCCATCACTCGTCCTGGCAGTGTGATGGGCCTGACCCGATCTCGATGCTCGTCAACAATATGAGTAGTCGTGCGGGCGATCAAGACCGCTGAGATGGAGTCTCACCTCGCAGTAAGCTTCTCGGCCGTACAAGACACGAAAGACGTCCCACGAATACTCGAAAAGCCCGGGATCAGCAGCTGGTTTATGCGACATGCGATGCATTTTACTTCGAATTGTCGCGCGAATCCGGCTCTCCAAGCTACAGTACCCACTCAGGGCCGTCGCGCTCGCTGCTTCTCGGCGAAGAAAGTTGAACGCACGGCTGGGGCAGGTGACCACCGAAACACACCTGGGCAACTGCTAGCCTCCGCCGATTGCCTGGTCAGACTCTTGGCCCCGTCTAGCTACTGGAATTGCCAAGGTAACGCTGATGACCGTTGCAACTTGACTTGACTTCATACAGTTGCCAACACATTTGATGGGCCGCACCTTGCGGTTAAAAAATGTCACGACATGACATGATCGTCACACTACAGGTTTCAGTCCGACATCGTTTGTGTCTGATCGAAGGGACTCTTTCTGCAGGACAATGAAACTCATCGAGGTCGGCTCTACTAATCCGGGCGGGCGCCAAACGGTCCGCTCAATTGAGCCTTTCACCTTCGTGCGTTCAACAACTGCACCCTCCATTGGCAGTGAGAGGGTACCGGGTCATCCTTCTGGTTGTAGGATGTGAGCGAGCAATCGAAGAATTTCGATCCCCCGCACATTGTACGCACGGTGTCGTCGGCCTTCCTCTTCACTGCTTTCTCGCTCTACTGCAATTGCTGTGCGTAGCTCCATGAACCAAGCAAGCCCTCTGTTTACTCTATTCGCGAGTTGCTTGATGTACCAGTGCGCGTTTGCAGTATCAATCACATTCATCGAGGATAATCTCACATTGAGATTGGTGTGATTTCGTGTAGGCACATAGCTTCTCTAGTGGACGGTCCTTCGCATGGAGAGAGGCGTCGACTGGATGTCGATAAAGAGGGTCTGTGCTCGTCGCTCATATTCTGGATCTGGTAGAAGCCCGCGTCTACGACGTGTTACATAGCCTGGCAATGTTTGACGCAAGGTAACTTTGATCCACTTCGTTAAAAAGGTTGGGCCCGATTTGCTCACACGCAATACAGCTGGATGAGTTCTTATCCTACTCCACCCGTTTGCGTTCCACCATGCAAGTCACTCTCGAACAAGTTCGCGATATCATTAACAGCAATGATGATAACCGATCAGCCCAGATCGCTTCGTTTTCCGAGCTCAGGAGCACCAGCTACAGGTGTGCATTCGACATTAATCGGGTCGTATGTGCCACCAACTGACGCGCTCGTGACAGCTACACGGCGTCCTGGACATCATACCATATCGCTCTATCCGACTCTGACGAATCCTATCTCCTGTTGGCTGCGCCACTCACTCCCAGCCATCCACAACCGGGGAGTACAACACCTCCCGGGCCGATCACACTCCCTGCCCTCGCCATCCTGCTCACCAAGATTCTCGCTACCACTGCCGTGCCTGTCCCACGACCTGTCGCACACGATGTCGGGGGGAAATGGCACTTTGGCTGGTTATTGCTTCGCGTTCCCGACTCATCTCAGACTCACCTGCCAGTGCCTTTGGCATCCGCCCGCGGAAAACTCTCTCCTAGACAGCTTGCTCGCGTCGAACTAAGGCTAGGTACATACCTCCGCACACTCCATGGAATCACAAACGACTGGTTCGGCATACCAATGGACAAACCGACGCCAGAGCCTCCGTCTGTACCCTCGTTTACCACCTTATTCTCTCCCAGCCGAACCGGCGAGGATGGAGAGGGGGATGGGGAAGACATGGCTCCATACAGCTGGCAAGACACTTTCGTGTCGCAACTGGAGGAACTCCTCGAATATGTGTGCGGCGACGCGAAAACTGCACCGTCCGGACACATGGTATGCATTGACGTCGACGAATTGCGACGTTCCCTTTCCCGTGCGATCGGGTCATTCCTCTTTGATGACGTAGAGGTGCCAAGGCTCATATGGATGACAGGAAATGAAGAGGACGTTATCGTGTCCCTGACACCGGGAACAGGCAGGAAACAAGGTGACGGTACAACGTCCGAGGAAGATACAGAAGCGGATATCGCGTATATACTCCCAACGTTTGGGCATGCGCTCTGGGGAGATCCACTGATGGAGGCGTGGTTCTTGCCGCCGGGACCAACCACAGCAATCAATGAAGGATACTTTGGTGGTGAGGAAGATGGTACTTTGATTGTATTCCCACGACACAAGACAAAGAGGGTGTGGTATACCGTATACCTGGCTTTGATTGTCTTGGCTGAGGAAATGTCGCAAGGAGAAGAGGGTGGAGCGACAGAAAGGTTCGATAGAGAAACAACTCGATGGGCCAGGCGCATCCTGCCTGAATGTGTAGAGATCCTAAAGGATGCGCCATGTTATTAAAACGTCGATTTACCATGCAATGGGGAGCTTTAGTTGCGACTTTCAGCTGGTGTCAACTTTGACCAAACCGATCAATGTCAGGGTCACTGGCAAGATGAGACGACATTGAACTCAAACGATCAACTTTAGCCTGAGGATTTACTGTAACTTGTATGATGCGGGGCCAGGTGAAACGTAATACGACAAATCTAATACAATGCGGAGGTTTGGCTAACAAATCGACAAAACGAAATGCAACTACACACTAAGCAAGTTTCGGCGCGTCTTGGCATCCGCGAGCCGTGCTGACCCCCCATGTCTCGTCCATGCCCACGAGCCACTGTCGAGTGTTGAACCTAGCCTGACTTTCCATTCTTGCAATCACTTCGGTAGCAGCATTACGAACAACATTGACGGTGGGTCCCATACTGGACCTCCCAGGTCCATCTATCTGCCCCGTGATCACAGAGACACGTCGTTGGCGAGGCACAAACTCGGGAACATCGCGTACGTGTCGAACTGACAATGGCATCCAAGCAGGTAGAATAGACGTCGGTAGTTCTTTGGCCTTCGGTGCTGGTGCCTGTGCCAATGCAGCTGCCCCGAGTCTGCAATGATGCCCAGACAAGGGACACTGGGATACCCCTGAGCCCGATGGTCTCTCTGCGCACACATCCGACGCTTGTGATGGTGATAATGGCTCCACAGGTGCGCGACTGCGGCAGACTTGCCTCACGCACTTTTGAACAACCCCAGATGCCCATTGTTGTATATCCTCGTAAGTGAGGGAACGGAGAGTTACGGGAGCTTTGAATTCACCGTCAAAGGTATCGTTATTAGATGACACGTGCATGATCATACTGACGTCTGCCGCAGAATCTTCGGAAACCAGGAAATCCTCGTACATGTCATGCGGAGTACGGATTGTCCTTCCGGGGCCAAGGAGGTTTAGTTCAGACTCGCTATTGGCATCGATAGCGGCGATGAGGTCAGCCCCGAGCATGTGAGGCAACAGGCTTTCATCCGCTGAGGATCCGCTAGAGTACTGAGAATCACTATCGCTATCGCAGTCCGAGTCACTATCAGATGTGGAAGAACCATCGATTCCATTACCCATGCATCGGCGTGCGGCAGACCTGCGATTGCGGAGGGCGGCACGAGCGAGGACACCAAGTCGGTGTTTATGAGTCGGATACTTTCTGAGTGGAGTTAATTCATGTGCCGTAGGAAGTTCTAGGAGTAAGGGATCCTTGGCTGCAACCGTCTCGATGACACGTGATTGTCCTCCAATTGATCGTCTGTTTAGCTGATCCTCAGTGAGAAATACAGCATTCCAGTGCTCTTCTGATGCAGTATAGCTAGCCTGTGGGGTGGTCACACCAGGCAGCATTGCCGTGTTGTGGACAAGAGTATGCAGGGGTGCTGGTGTAAACTGGTGGTCGTGTTCAGAGCTAAGGGCATGGCGCCTAAAGCAGCGTCCTGCTGATATCATTGGTGCCGAGGGATACCGTCTGATTACGGACTGGGGAACGAACTTCAAGCTTTCAGGACGTTGCTTCGCAGACTAGATATCAATGATACCGTAAGCATGTTAACAAAGGATAGCAGCAGCGCTTACAACTTCATTCCCTTTGACCATTGTGTGCCCTGCCTGGGCACTTTGGAGAATGCTTCCACGAGCAGGGAGATGGGAAGGCGTGCCCTCTACCACAGGGTTACGATGATCTCGAACTGTAGCTTCCATTGTAGGAGGCGCTATTTTCTCATCCGCAATAGGCTGGCCAGAGGTAACCGTCAAGTTATCGGCTTACAGATGCAAAGAGAGACATACCATGGCCACACCACTGAGATCCTCGCCTATTTCGGCGCGCCCCGGTGTGCTTAGAAGCTCGGCAATGACGGTGGCAGGTTGCTCACCCTGTTCAGCACCCTATTTACCATTAGCATCGGCAGAAGGAATATGTGTGTGGATACATGCCTTCATGGCCATCGATCCATCATACTCTGCTGTAGCATCCTCTTCAGAGTCAGTGTGTTGCTCAGCAGCGGATACCTCTTCCAGATCAAGATCACGGTCGGACGAGAAAATATCTGTAATATCGAAAAAGGTGACCTCCACTGCGTCTGGCACAGGAAGTGAAATATGAAGGGCACTCCGGCCATCCCGCACCAACGGATTGTTGGAACGAATGAGATTGTCAATATCCGGGGAGCGATAGATTTGGGGTTGGGTTTGATCGTCATCTGTCTTTGAGGCTGGCAGCAGTGTAACTTTAGAGTCGACGTCCAAACATTTCAATGGCTCAGCGACAGCGGAGCCTATGGACGTGACGGCCACACTACAAGTGAGGTGTGCGCTCTGATGTTCTCTGTCACAGGGCGGGGTCGAGGGAAGGGCTGAACTCTCCACTACGATGTTAACTGGTTGCGTGGTATTGAACCCGTCTGTCTGTTCTTGGGTACCTTGTTCGTGGGTGAGTGTGCCCTCGCTGACGCGTATGCTATCGAGTATGGGTTGTCGTAAATAAGGTAAGATGATGGCGATGTTGGGGAGCGTCAGCCCGATGCCTGCAACGCCACTCAGGATGCGGGAGTCGGGGAGCGTCAACCCCAACGTGACAAGAAAAGGAGGAGAAGCCATGCCCAGCTCGCGTAGCCATGTTGTAGTTGACGCGAAACCGTAAAGACCTGTTCTGCAGTTATTCATCGTGCTGAATCAGTGGGTAGTGTGGGCATCTGTGTATGGTGAAAGGAACGGTGGGCCTAACTGGGGACGAGGAAGACGATATTCCTTTTGATCCTTGTACGCGTGCCATCACGTGCTTGGAAAATCAACATCTCACCTTCGGGCCGAGTACAAGTGGGGACCAGCGAGGAAATTCATGTCGCGATGCCAAACCGACATGCAAATGTGTGTTGCACGTAGTACTCCAAAGTACCCCTCCCATACTGTGGATTTGGGGAATTGGATTGCGTTGCGTTGCATCCTAGTGGAGCGACGTGGGACGCGCAGTGGTAGTGGAAAAGGATGAATAAGTAAGCGCATATACAGAGTGGATGCTAGTCTAGTGCTTTCACGTCTGCTCTCGCTTCCGTTAGCAAAAGTGAACTATTTGCGGTACCTGCGACGGATGAGGGAGAGCGGACAAAGGGAAGGAAGAAGGAATACTCACCACAACACGCTCTTTCTGTTTCTCCTCATTTTTCGCTGAAGCTGAAGCATGCCGTAGAGGAGAGCCTCGGCAGTAGGGGGGCAGCCGGGCACGTAGATATCTACAGGCACGATACCTGTGGGAGATGAGACTGAGCGCGCGGCGAAGGATGGGAAAGCAACATACGATCGCAGCCTCTGACGACGGCATAGGAGTAGTGGTAGTAACCACCACCGTTGGCACAAGAGCCCATGGAGATGACCCATCTTGGTTCTGGCATTTGGTCGTAGACTTTTCTCAGCGCGGGAGCCATTTTGTTGGTGAGTGTTCCAGCAACGATCATGATGTCACTCTGGCGCGGACTGGCACGGAATACGACACCGAGGCGATCCTGATCGTATCTGGCAGCAGCCATGTGCATCATTTCGACGGCGCAGCAAGCGAGACCGAAAGTCATGGGCCACATTGAGCCCTGGCGAGCCCAGTTGACGAGTTTGTCGAGGGTTGCGAGCACATATTCTGAGGAGAGTAAAGGTGAGGGAAGCAAAGATGAGATGATGGAGGGCACGTACCGGCCTTGTTGCTGGGTGTTTCGAGACTGTGTTGGTTTGAGCCACGGATGGCGAGAGAGGTGACGGGTTCGGTCGTGGTAGGTTGTGGTGCCGCATGTACTGAACGGGAGGCTACGAGGCGGGGAGAAAAGGGGACACCCCGTGCAGGGTGGAGTGCTGCAGCACGGGAGACTGAGTGGCGAGGTGAGCATACGAACTTGGGGATGGGCAGCAGGACACGCACCTGATGCTCTCAGCACGGCGAACGACATTTGGAGACGAGCAGCGACAGAGAGGTACTTTATTTTTATTATGGACACCCCCCTCGGAGGGGTGTTGTTACCTTTGGAGAGACACACATATGAGAGAGGGAGGGAGAGAGAGAGAGAGAGAAGGAATGGCCCCACACTGGTCTCGCTCTCCTCTCTCTTTCTCACGACCAAGCGGGCCTCAGTACGTATAAAAGCTAGGGACCTCTTTGTCGACCCTTTTCTCCGTGGTCGCTCTTTCTTTTCCCCCTTCATGCTCACCTTTTTCAAGTCAGTAAACCTCGTGGCCAGCGGAAAAGCCATCGAGGCTACCCCCGTCCAGGACCATGATGCCCCTCCCTCCGACCCTCCTGCTCAGCACATCCATGTGCCAGACCCCAGAGTTTCCTCCGCGTCCATGCCCACTATAGACTCTGTACCCACTATCCAAGGTCAGCCAGTAGACGCCCCCCAGTCTCAGACCCCGTCCCATCCCCGCTCCATTCCTCTTCCCGAGTCCCCTAACCCTGCTGCGTCCCTGGCCCCTCCCTCCTCGCTACTTGTTCAGGGCCCCGTCCCCTCCGTACTCACCCAGTCTTCCTCCCAGAGCGACGGGCCCATGCAGAGCCAGAGCCAGTCCGCATTGCCCTATTCTCCGCCTGGTGCAAACGCGTCCGGTAAAGATCCCCGTCGCTTTTCCTTCCCCTCCTTTGCTTTTCTCCGTTCCGACTTAAAGCAGAATAAGTCTGCTCTCAAGACCCAAGCCACGCCTATTTCAAATACTTTGGAGACAAAGTCTAGGGCTGGTCGTGCACTTTCTGTTCTCTTAGTCGGGACTGCACCTTCCTCTGAAAAGCGTGCAAAGGAATCTGCTGTCGTCGCGCGCTCTGTCATCCTCGGTTGCCATAATACCCCTCGCGAATCCAGATCGAACAAGACAAAGTCTCCCTCCAAGTCCGATGTAGCCCGTGTAAAGGCCCAACTTCTCGAACCAAAGACTGCAGCCAAGGTGATTGCCCACCTCAGAGCACTTCCCGTTCATCCCAACGACACTGCAACGAATACCAACGTCCCCATTCACGCTGTCTGTCTTAACATGTCCGATAGGGATGTTCATGAACAAAGTTTCGCTCAACTTCAATCTGTTGCAACAGCCTCTATATCAGCTGTATCCACCGCCCTGGCCGATTTGCACCTCATCGACCTTGTCACAGCGCCTAACATGGGTTTCGGTGCACCAGTCACAGCTCAGGGCCTCTTTTCTGGCGCAGTCCCCACCGCTGAGACCGTGATCAATGGCATCGAACAAATCACCCCACAGCTTATGGCGTTGGGATTCGCCACGGGCAAAGCCATATTCCCTGACCACAAGGGCGTCTTCGTTCCTACAGACAGATTATCTGTGCTTACATGTCAGGTTCATTCTCGTCTCTTTTATAGTTCAACACACTCATATCTTTACTTCGAATCACAGATTGGTGGGGTTTCGAAGTCTGTCTTCCTCCTCCAACCATCGCCTTTTTAGAAACAACCGAGTCCCCTGGCTCTGCGCTCCTCAACCTGCTGACAGCTATTTCCATCCTCAATGAGGGTGTGCGCGAAATCGTCCCGTTCATCCGCTACATTGCCCAGTTTGTCCAAAGTGAATGGAGTCTGATCAAAAGAGCAGATGAGGGCAAGGGTGTTGTTTGCACTGCAACCTGGCTTTTACCCGTTGCCCTCGTTCCGCGGGCCTGGGACTTCTCCGATCCACCGCCTCCCCACACAGAGATGGCAGCTGCAGGACAGAGTGCACCGACCTCCCCGTCCATTAAGCGGTTCTCTGTCACTCACACAACGCCCAAGCCTTCCACGGAGGTCCCCAATGGTGTTCCTCGCTCCTCCTCGGCCTACTCCGCCGAAACCAGAGGCGGTGAGGAACCATGTCCCGGCATATCTAGTGAACCGCCCGTTCTGCCAGAGCTTGTGGTCAGCTCTCCAGGATCAATCGATGGTGCGCCGCCGGAGAGTGTAGATGGGAAAGAACACAATGCTTACGACCAGGCACAGCACGATGGGCAAGCGACCGCGCACTGATGTAGTGGCATTCGTCCTGGCTATTCACTGCGCAGGACTCACTTCTGGTTTTCCCAACGAGCTTATCCGCCGCTATGACCCTCTGACTATTTTCCTCTTGCACATAACATAACTTCCACTCGTTTGCCGCCTATCACCTCGTCACTTGGAATCATCCACTTCACACATCATACTCAAGCTTTAAACTTTAATAAGTCATTTTTCACCCCTGGTATTCGAATACATATTACCTATATCACACTCTTTCGTTTAATCGGTCGTTTGTTCAGTAGCTTGACTAAATTGAACATTTAACTCTGCACGCCGCGGCGCATTCTCCAGTTGTGTGGTCTGCCCAGGGAAGACTGTCGAAGTAGACCGAACCACAATTCGTGAATGATCACTCCTATACTAGTCCGTTGCTTAATGGGCCTTCAAAGCTCCAACCTCACTGGCCTCGATTCTGTCGGCTGTCGCTCCCATTCAATGATTGTCGAGCAAGTACATATACGAGCGCTGATTAACACTGATATATATTAATGGATCTCGTCATGTCCAAATCCGGCCCTCGCGAAGATCCTCCCTATTATGATCACAAGTGTCCTGCGTCACTTCTGCCCTTGGCCACCGGGCATTAGACTCGTGACCAGCCCGTCCAAAAGAGGCAAGCGCGCGAGCTAAGCAGCCGTCGATACCGAGGTAAATACGATCTGCTCGTTGCTGCCTGCCAGTCGCCCGTCTCCGAAGATTCGGACCTGCGATAGGAGTGGCTGTACTCAGCGCAGTGCAGGGATAGCGAGAAAGGGGGGGCGGGGTGGGTTGCGGTTTCGAGCCTGCGAAAGCTCTCGTCAGGGGGCTACCGCTACCCCAACCGCCGAGCCTACCAAGGGGTCGTTGAGGGAACTACCCACAGCACTAGACAGAGGGAGTAAGAGCGACGGGCCTGCGATAGGGTCACCGTGCTGACCCTCCGCAATGTGGGTTGCTTGGAAGGGGGAGATTCCCAATCGAGCGATGTCAGCACGAGATGTGCTCCCACTCTCGAGCCGGCGCACCTGACCACTTTCGTAGGTCTAGGCTGACTTCTTCGTTCCCATGTGATGCCATGCGAGGATCCAACTCGCATGGTCCCTGCTCTCACCGAATGACTCGGCCGAAGTCCACTGACGGACTGGTAGTGGCGCAAGGGGGGTGAGCGGCCTCTGATAACGTGACCTTTAGCCAATGAAATAACTCGCGTTTTCAATCTGGAAATCCATTTCGATATTGTATGATATTATTTTGCATTGGTTGTCTAAATTAATTAGGGAGCTACCCCTACCGTACTTTCGTTGTCGGTATTGGTCAAAGGACTGCGCTGGACACGTCAAACACAACACGACCCGAATGCTATGGACCCTGAGGTCCTCTAAACGTTCATTGAGGCGATTCGGCATGCCTCACTTGATGTGTTAATTCAATCCGCCTCAAATCTAATCGATGATCGACTACCTCATGAATACCTCGCAACTTTGAATGATGCCGACAAATCCGACGCGCTTCGGGCGTGTTTGATCGCTTCCTTAGCTATGCTACATCGACATGACTCCATCATTATTGCTGGTACCGGCTCTGGGAAGACCCTTTGTTTATTGATCCCTCTCCTTCTCCGTCCCAAATCCATATCGATCACAATCTCTCCGCTGAAGCATCTCCAGACGACCCAGGTATGTTAATATATGAGGTACTAATCCTACAGGAAGTGTCATGATTATTTAGGTACACGAGAGTGAGAAGTTCGGCATCAAAACAATCGCGATCAATGAGGACACACCGCCTGATGAAAATCTCTGGAAGGTAAGTCAAGCGTTGATAGTAAATTGCTGTGCAATCGTGATTTTGATGGGCAAGACAGAAAATTCAAGATGGTGTATTTCAGCATCCAATCGTTTCGCCGGAGCAGCTTGGGCCATGCAATGGTCACCTTCCGCGTCTAGCCCGGCTTATTCGTGACATTCGCTCACTCGGACAGAAGATTGCACGCGTTCATGTCGACGAGGCTCACAATATCCATATAGCAGGACTGTCTCATTACAGTGAAGAGGCATTTTGACCGGCATATGGCAAGATCGGTTCACTTCGAGTCTTTCTCTCCAAAGGCACCCCTTTTCAGGTATTATCTGCAACGCTACCAAACCACATTCTCGCTACACTTAAGGAACGTCTTGCTCTATCACCCGATGCATTAGAAATACGACTCCCCACGAACCGTGCTAATATTACATATGCTATCCACCCGATAATAGGACCCCTTCGAAACTTCGAAAACCTTCGTTTTTTTGATCCCATCAACGTA
>JBBPJJ010000172.1:0-31676 GCA_038088635.1 Veloboletus limbatus
CCAATCCCTCAGTCCTAGTAAAGGCCTCTCTACACGAAGCCTTCCTCAAGTCCTAGTTCTCGTCCTCTAATCCTCGTCCTACGATATCTTGCGGCTACGTGCGAACCTACCCGGTCCACACGTAACAGAATGACCCTCCACAACAGACTACAACAGAAATTGAGGGACCTTTCAACCCTGCTGGCAGAACCAAAAGGCATACAACAAATCCTAATCTTTGCTCACGCAACTGGGAGATTCAAAGCCTTGTTCAGTAACCTCTGCCCCCCTATGGACGCACACTAAATTCCCAACACTAGTGACACCACTGACCCACAAAAACAAAGAACTGAAAGTTACATCCCATCCCTCTTCCCGTTACGATTTCCCCTTCTCTTAGTCCTTTTACGGGAACCCCTAACTTTGGTCTACAACATCACCCTTGGCATACTCCTTTGGATCCTCCTCGTGCTCCTCGTGTTGTACCCACTGAGTACAACCTTCCTATGCTCATACCGACTCATTCCATAAGCACGTCCCACACTCATCACGTGCCTACTTTAAGGCTTCTCTTCGGCATTGCCTTGCTGTGGCTTCCATTCCAGCATCACCTTGCTATGGCTTCCTTTCACCATGTGTTTCCCTCATGCTTACCCGAGTCATCCTCATCTCCGCTCCAGACCTTACCTGTGATCCCTTTCTTGTCCTCGTGTCCGGACCATATCCGTGGTCCTTCCTTGTTCCCTCGGACCTCATGGTCAATCCCTAGATCCCCGTCTCTAGATCTCCGCCTCATGCATGCCTCGTTTCCGCCTCGTGTACTTCCTCGGCCTAACCCAAGTCCTCATATGTACAACATCCTCACCTTCCTCAGATCCCATTGACTTACTCAACATGAGTCATCACCCCTATCTCTGACTCACTATTGAGTCCACCCCCTTTCCTTGTTGCTTCTTTGATCTTCTCTTCTTTTCATAGAATACCCTTAGCCCTGTGCTCCCACACGCATAGCCTTGGCTTCTCTTCTCACACAGCCTACTTCCTGTGCTTTCCTTCTTTGGTTTCTTCTCTCCGATTCCTTTGTATTCTATGACCTTCCTCCACACAGCCCATGACCGGTGCTGTCCTCATTCCACATAGCCCTTGACTGGTGCTATTCTCTTTCTCCTTTCTTGACATGGTCCATGCCCCCTTATCTTATGCTATATAAACCCTAGTAGCACGAACCATGTTCCCTATTCTTGATCTCCCTGCTTCTTCTGGATATCCCTAGTCCTTGTACCCTAGACCTACCTTGCAATCCCAGTCTCCTTGACTGATTCCAAGATCGACCCAGTATATGACCCCTTGGCTGATACTCTACGTGTGCAGCCTACGTCTTCGTGTACACCATCGACGGCATTGGCCAAGGCCTCCCTTGTCCTCGGCCTCACCAAGGCTACATGCGAGCTTACCCAAGCCCACACGTAACACTACCTATAGCATGAACCCAAATCCACCCAGTTCCACACTGAGGTGATGGCCACACAAGCTGGCTCACAAGCCACATGCAAACTTCAACAGGTCTCATCTCAGGGATAGCCTAGTCCCATCTTCTTTGATACCCTTTACTTTAGATGAATTTTACCATACCATGCCACCATACAAGCCCAACCCTATGACCCTACGATCATGTTAACCACGTGCCCATGGGCCACACCTACCATCCAGATATGACACAAGCACAAAAGCATACATTATTTAGACGTATGATACACACCAGCAATCTGTAACTGTTGAACAAGGGGCATATGCACAATTAACGAGGAAGTCGAAAAAAAGTCTTAATTTATACATACCATGTTCAATATGTTAAATGCAGAAACCACCATCAGGTCATTTGCAAGGCAGATCCAAGTTGTCTTTGTCAAAGTAATGTGGTCAGTAGCAGCCCAGTCGGGGACATGCTAAGATTTCGTGGTAGAGTGTGCTTCTGTCATCCTTGCAAGTATATCGAATCCCTATGCATGCATTGATTGAGAAATGATAAGGACATGTGAAGAGAAGTATACCATGAGATGAGATGGTCTTTTTTATTTTGTTCTGAAATAGCATTGATAAACTGGTAACCGTTAGAACTCTTGGAATGAAAAGGGATGCAAAAGAGAGATCAATAAAATGAAAGGGAAGTACCTACTGGACTGCTTTTCACCATATAGTAGGAATTCATTGGAATCTCAGCAGTAGTGAATTTGGCTCATTTTTGTCACTTAGTCCAAAATTGTAACCAAATAGGCGCTGACCCAATGGAGTGATTATTTGCCCCCATGACTGTGGATCCAAGCCTCACATGGTTGACCGACCAATTCTGGTCATCTGAACTGTATTCATATGACTTTGTTCTCAATGGTAGCCATGTCCTGGGTTGAACGAATTAATTTCCTATAAAAAGAAGTGGAAAGCACCATGGTGGTGGAACACCCAGAAATGGAATGTTGAGGAGCGCATGTATTGAGAACAAGAGGGAAGGGAAAAAGGTAGTGTATAGCACACAGTGTCTGCTATTTATGTGGTTCCATAGAGATGGAATGATGTAGTAAGGGAATACAAAGGGAATGCAATGACGCAGTGAAGACATCGGAAGTGTCCCAGAACAGAAGAGCCTCAGAAGGGCTCTGGAAGTAGGGTGAGGCTTACACCCTTCCACCCTATGAAGATACAGCCCAGTTGACCCAGTGATCTAAGGGTTTGCAGTCATCCAGCATATGGCATGTCATCCATTTATCATCTGTGCCATATCCCAGCCAGTGAACAAGGTACCATTTTCTACAGCCAACACACTTTTCATCAATGATCCGATCAGTGAAGTTTTCTTCTTTGCCGCTGGCAGTTACAACTGGACCAGGCCTTGCATGTTCACAGGAAGGGAAAAAGTCAGGATCATTTGGTGCATAGCGTCGCAGTTGGGAAGGTGGGATAAATGTTGGGGGAGTTGGGTAAGTCGAGCATGTAGATGGAGGTGTTGGGCCATTGTACTAGTGTGGCATGTACTTGGCCATCTGTTTACTCCCTGTCTGCATATACTCATGCAGGCGAAGTCTAGTTGAGAGCATGACATGATCGCCCACCTGTAAGGAAGGTTTGGGTGAGCATGCCGTGTTGGAAGGAAAAGCTTGAGAAGCATTAGCATGGAGTAAATTATTGTGTGCACCCCAAACTTTGAACTGTAAGTTGGAGATGAGTTTCTTCATGTCAAGCATGTTAGCATCAGGGGCGACAGGCAGTGTAAGTGGGAGAAGGACACAGGGTGCATATCCAATGTGAAGCTGGAAAGGTGAATACCCTGTGCTCATGCTCACCTGGTTCATGATATTGAAGCGGATTTTGGGCAAGGCCCGGATCCAATGGCATTGAGTCCAGGCAACAAACTATCAAAGGAATTGTAAAACAGTCTTTTTTTGTCCGTTCGCTTGAGCTGTCAGTTTGTGGGTGGTAAGCAGATGAAATCTTTAGCTTTTCACCAGTCACTCTACTTCCGGAGCTCTTCTGAGGCTCTTCCGTTCTGGGACACTTCCAACATCTTCACTGCATCATTGCATTCCCTTTGTATTCCCTTACTACATCATTTCATCTCTATGGAACCACATAAATAGCAGACACTGCATGCTGTACACTACCTTTTGCCCTTCCCTCTTGTTCACAATACATGCACTCCTCAACGTTCCATTTCCCAGCATCCCACCATCGTGGTGGTGTCCATTTTTTGAACATGGAGTCAAAGCAAAAGTGGGACTTATAACCATGTTGCAGGGCATGAGGGGAAATCCTTGCACTCAGGACATCAGGAATACACTCAGAACACATCGGATGAAGATGCCCGCACTGATGAGCAGCAGAAATGAGAGAGTTTGGTGGATAATAAAGATGTAAAACTTGGCTATAATATAGATGGATAATGTGGACACAATGGAGATAGATGAGAAGCAGGATGATGATAGTGGAAGAGGAAAATCAGCATAGACATGTCCAATGATGATGCTGACATGGTTCTCAGTAAATACATATAGCATACATCATAATAAGAAGCGGAGTGAAATGGTTAGCCAACTTGTTCATCTATTGAGCTTTGACCACAGTCAAGGTCTTGTGGTTGATGGAAGTAAGTTGGATTTGATAATCTAACTCAATAACATAATGGGTTCTGAGCATCCATAAGATAGTGTATGTTGGTTTCAGTTTCTCGGAACCCTGGAATGGATCGGAAGGAATCGGAAGAACAATTTTCATAGATGACTACAAACATTACGAGCATATTTATATGGTAGCTGATAGTAGTGATTGGTACCTTTTTTATCACAAGTATACTACTATTTTGTGTTCTTTCTTCGGTGCTCACTTCCTGACCATACCTGGCATAATCAGACTAGGCTAGGTCTCAGGTGTTCTAGGTTGTAAGTCCATACAACATGTCAACATATCAACTAAGCAAGCTGAATGATCACTTCAATGTCATATCTGGTAGATTAGACATATTGTATACTATGTATGTATAAAAACAATAATAATATGATATATATGCATATAAATACAGAGAGTTTGACATAGCATTAGATCAATAGAGTGGTACATTTACACAAACAGATTGAAGGCATGGTAGTGTGATCATGGTAAAGGCCACTTATGCAAGTGAAATACTATAACCTATCTATGAGTAACTTTTGAATTTATATTAGAAACTGTGTAATGACTAAATGAAAAATTGTGTATTTTTAGTATATATGTAGATATCTATTATATTAAAACACACACAAATATCATCTAATCAAAGAGGTGTAAAAGTTAGGTTATGAATTCAAATCATTTATTCGATTAGAACAAATAATTTGTTAAATATGTATATATAATGGTAGAAAGGTATTGTATTACTATGTCATACATGACAAGTTCTTGTAGATAATATATATAAATGCCACATACTGATTGAGATATGTTTGTTTAAGATTAATATACAAGTAAGTGAATATAAACAAAATAGTTTTGCTGGCACAAATGGCAGTCTTGGACTGACACATGGATAAATAAGTGCATGTATACAAAAATAGCAGCTAAAAATATGCTGGTACTAGTGTTAGTCTTGGACAGACACATAGATTGATAAGTACACAAAAACAGCATCAGCAAATTCTGATTTAAAGGTCCCTATTTATGAGCATTGTGCAGTGTGCCATAGTACTGCACAGATAAGGACCTTTAAATCAGAATTTGCTGATGAGGGGCTGAAAATATGCCAGTACAAGTGTTAGTCCAAGACTGACACATGAGTCGATATGCATGCATGATAAACATAGAGGTCAAAAATAGGTACAATTGTTAGTCTTGGACTGACACATGAGTAGATGAGCATACAAAAATAGGGGTCAAAAGTATGCCAGTACAAGGGTCAGACCAAGACTAACACATGGGTAAAAAATAGGGGCTAAAAGTGTGCCGGTACAAGTGTCAGACTTGGACTGACACATGGGTAGATGGGTACACAAAAATAGGGGTCAAAGGTATGCCAGTACAAGTGTCAATATTGGACTGACACATGGGTAGATGGGTACACAAAAATAGGGGTCAAGATATGCTGGTACAAGTGTCAGTCTTGGACTGATATATGGGTAAATGCTGAGGACACAAAAATAGGGGCTAAAAGTATGCCAGTACAAGTGTCAGACCAAGACTGACACTTGAGTAGCTGGGTACACAAAAATATGGGTCAAAAGTCTGCCAGTACAAGTGTCAGACCAAGACTGACACTTGAGTAGATGGGTACACAAAAATAGGGGCTAAAAAGTGTGCTGGTACAAGTGTCAGTCCAAGACTGATACATAGAGAGATATATGGAAAATGTAAGGATTAAATATGCCAGTACAAGTGTTAGTCTGGCACTAACAAATAAGTAGATGAGTGCATGCATGACAAACTGGCTTGTAGGGGCTAGGTGCTAAAATATGACCGTGCTAATGTCAGTCCAAGTTGGATAAGAGTTAGTAAAAGATAAACCACCATGAAAATATAGGGTTTCAAACTTCCTAGGGAGAGGAAGAAGTGCTCAGAAACCCTCAGCAATGCCTGGCAAACTCTAAAGTTTAACCTTAGCCGAAGGTGAAATCACGTGACCCCCAGCTAACTCAGACCGGTTCTAGACCATTCCCATGCATGACGGTAATTAAAACTCTCTCACACCTGACAGATCATGAGTTCGCCATGTCGGTTCTTTGATCTAACTACCCCCGGTTGCCTTAGTGACATGGCTGCCGGTCAGTCATGTGTTTTATTCTTAGCATTATCTATTATAGTACCTTGGTCCATGCATGGCAAGCCCTCCTATTTAAAGCCTGTGTGTACTATCCACGTTCTTCTATCAAGCCGATCAGAGAACTGATAAGTCTGGGAACTGACGAAATAGGCGGTTGAGGGGTCAGGACCTCAGCCTATTTTCTACTTTGGCTACCCCCATCTGCTACCAACCCCCCTCGCAACTGATAACCTATATGGCATGCTGGACAAAGAGATCTACATGGAACAGCCAGAGGGTTCCAAAATCCCTGGTTCTAAGACTAAAGTATTGCGCCTCAAAAAGGCCCTTTATGGATTAAAGCAAGCTGGTCTCACCTGGTGGAATGCCCTCAATGATTCCATGAAAGAACTTGGCTTCAAAAGGATTAAATCCAATCCTGGCATTTTTCTTTACAAGAAAAAAGGCTCCCTTATGGTTGTAGCCATCATTTATGTAGATGATGCTGTCTTTTGTGGTCCCTCAAAGGCAATTGTTCATGAGATCAAGGCACACTTCATGCGCAAATGGGAATGCAGAGATCTTGGCAAAGCTAAGGAATTCTTGCATATGAACATCAAACACTCCAATCGCAAGATCTTCATCAATCAAAAAGAATATTTACAAAAGATCATCGAGCGATTTGATTTGCAGAATGCCAAAGTGATGTAGAGTCCCCTATCTCAGGGGTATTACCCACTCAAAAACGACGCGCCTATAAACCCGAAACTTTGTCAGAAGTTCTGTTATCGGTTCTCTGATCTATATCATGATTGGAACTTGTCCTGACATCATCTATGCAGTCACTACAATGGCACAACATTCAGCGAACCCAACTGAGGAACACCTCTCAAAAGCACTTTATATTTGCTGCTACCTCTTGGGAACGCCTACAGCAGCCTTATGCGCAAAAGACGAAGGCATTGTTGCCTACACTGATGCGGATTGGGCATCTGACCCTAACACATGTAAGTCCCAATCCGGCTGGTTCCTTAAACTAGCCGGATGTACCTTTAGCTGGCGATCTCGCCTGCAGCCTACTGTGGTGCATTCCTCTACAGAAGCTGAGCACATGTCCCTATTGGACTGCGGTAGACAATCGTACTGGGTCAGACAACTTCTCAGAGAACTAGGATACAAAATGAGCGCAATCCCTATCTGTGGTGACAACCAAGGATCTATCTTCATGGCATTCAATCTTATCACTGAACCATGCAGTAAGCCCATTGATATTCGTTGGCATGTAATTCATGACTGGATCCAGGATGGCCACATTGAGCTATTCTTTATTGATAGAGTCAGCAACCCAGCTGACATATTCACCAAGAATTTGGGGTGCATCAAATTTGAGGAATTCCACAAAGACCTTGGGGTCATTTTATCTCATCCATTCCACTGTACAGCCTACCCTGCTTTGAGCGAGGGGGAGTGTTGAACACGCTATATTCTAGCCGCTTCTAGCTCCTATTTCTATTTCTTATCTTTGTACTTACTTAGATTAGATTATATAATCTTATACATCTGTCACTATATAAGATTCGAGCTCACATTTGAGTTCCAATAACACTCTTGTTCTACAACAACCATCATCGTTTGCTCAAACCGCAAGTTTGCTCCAATACAACTAAAGTAAGTAACTAGTAAATAGCTTCTGTGTTGTATGTTGTCAAACACTGTATGTGCTTCTAATCCTCATATCTTCCTTCATGCACTTCTGCCATCACATTATGCTCGTGTGTGTGGCTGGTCACTGGTTCCGTTCGAGGACTGTATTTCCCTACTCTCCACTGGTGTACAATGTGAACCCTCCATACTGGGATGGTACATGGTGGCAAAATGTGGGCTTTACCATGGTAACATTGTGTATGCCCTCTTCTTTGCCATCTTGAAGATAATATTGGACAGGATCTTAGTGCTTGCTAATTATTTTGTCCAGACCAATTCAAAGGGCATCTGCAGGCTGCTTGTTGTGGACAGCCCTGTTATTCCTACAAGCACTGGATAGTATTCTGTATATTTCTGTACTTATTTGATGTAGTCCTCAATCCAAGCAAATAAGGTCATTGAGTTCAGGTAAAGATACTTCAAGTTCAATTAAACACATTTCATGTTTGAGCTATTTTGCTGATGCTGTGTCTGCAATGTCAGTTTGACTTGAGTGACTCAGCAAGCCAACAACACGGGAGTAAGCTACCCCGGGTTTGCAATTCATTGGCACACTTATTCAACATACAGTTTAAGCACGATAAATGAACATCATGAAAACAGACACAGGGCGATCATCCACAACGAAAATTTGAAATTTGAAACCTACACTACGCCGTGTGGTTCCTATTGAGGTGCAAGATACGCAAATCCGACTCGTGAGTTACCGAGATCAAACATGGTATAGACATTTTGGAGGAAGAAAATCCCGACAGTCCAGGATGCTGGAGGCATTCGATAGTCCGCATGGAGTATTGCAAAGGAAATTAAGAATACTCACGGATGTCACTATCACCCAAGATGCCAGTGGCGCACTGCTGTGAGCCACGCGGATCTGGTCCAAGATTGATGGAATCGGGGGGGATTGGGAAAGGTACGCCTCCAAACGTAAAGCTTATAGTCGGGAAAGCATCGCATGGGACTACAGATTGTCAATGCACCTCAAAAAGCATGAAATGAGATCCAATCTTACAGAAATATAACTCCTTGCCGGAAACGTCCTTTAAATACCTACCATTGAGGGATTCGTGTAATAATTTAACTTGCGAGGGATGACCAAAGATATATAAGCTACCAGTGTCGATCAGTGCAGCGACATTCTCCTTGATGATGATATCACCATTACCGCGGATGCTGTCCATGGTCACCTCCCAGTACGGCTGAACGGCCAATGTCAGTATATGTCCATGTGCGTTCGACACTTCAGCTTACCGGCCCCGTTACAGGGACATAAGCGAAATTACCAATGTACAACGAGGAGTTTGCTCCACCCAGATACAACTCGGCTCCAGGATACGAAAGCTTGCAGGAAAACACTGGATATTCCAACTGTCCATTATTGTAGAGAGTCCGGACGATGTGAGGAGTGTTATAAGGCGTATTAGACTGGTAGCCCATTCCCATCAGACCATCTGGGAGAAAATCAGGATATTGGAGTGGTTGGGGATAGTCCAATGCAGCTACAATAACATAATCAGGCGCCTAGGTAGGCTGTCAGAGGTGATGTTATCCATAAGTCATATAGAACATACAGCGAAGTCGCCAATGAACAATCTATCATAGAAAAATTCACCAATGACCACGCCTCCCATTTGAGACTGGTCCACAAAGAGCCCCCGCGAAGGGCTTGCACTAGAAGAGCGGTCGGGGTTCCAGCGACGGTGACCATTGCAAGTCCGACACTTAGAACCCGGCAAGAAAAAGGAACTGTCGTCGAATTGAACAAAATAGCGGTGTCTTCCGAACATCACACACGTACCTAGTACCGGTGGCAAAACCGACTTTAAGAGCGATTGGGTGAACTGTCATCAATAGTGCAAAATAAACTTACCAGTAAAGGGTGTGGGAGGGGTGCCGACCATTATAGTACCGTACATGATCCGAGCGTCATACAAACGGACACCATTCTGCCGTTTTCCGAGCCACCCTTCTAGAGAGAACGGATGCTTCATTCCGGTGTTCGGTTTGTAAAACTGGAAGCCGGTACTGAGAACGATGTTTGAGTTGACTGCGATGTACTGGGAACGGTGCATATGACGTACATATTGGTTGATTCATTGTCAGAGTTGACTGCGTCGACATTAATGGTCTCGTCGGATGTCGCCAGGTTGGAACAAGGGAACATTGGGATGGCGACATGGCCGGTCCCCCTCCGCCCGGGAGGCTGAAGTACTAGGGCGGTGGCCAAAGTGGCAAGACTAACGACGAACGCCGCGAGAGTGATGTGCATTCCAGGTGCGGGGATGTCACGATGGAAGGACGGGAAAATTTGACGAATTTTCCGTGTGAACAAGCCCACCTTTATATTATGGCGGAACATTTGCACATTTATTCCCACCGCTTATTTTCTTGTCCGATCGCAGTTTATCTGTCCAATTGTGCCGCACTTTGTCCAATCGCGCCGCGCTTTTTGCAATCTGCAACCGCACTATCTCATATACAAGGTGCCGCACGATTTGTATGACGTGGTTCTGTGTTAACCTTGTAATTAAACATTCATGCGTTTCTCTGTATCCGTATTCATGCTTACTTCAAAAGTGACATGGAATATTTATTCAAATAAGTCATGGTCAGTCGGAACCCACTCGGACTCTTGGAGATCTATGGCGGAACATCTGCACATTTATTCCCACCGCTTATTTTCCTGTCCGATCGCAGTTTATCTGTCCAATTGTGCCGCGCTTTGTCCAATTGCGCTGCGCTTTTTGCAATCTGCAACTGCACCATCTCACATACAAGGTGCCGCACTTTGTAACAGTGGTTCTACTAGTAGCTACATATCACAAATGTGAAAATCAGCCATAAGTCGATTACAAATTTCGACAACAAAAAGGTCGGCATGTTGAAAGCCAGCCCCACGATCCAGAACCTGGAACATCATGTTTTGGCAGCCAACACCCATATGACCAAAACGTGTCTCCCGAAAACACTTAACAGCATCAGCAAATGGTTGGGGGTTTCTCCCATCAAGCAGGAAACAGCCCATTCCATTCCACCATGCTGTATGCCAATCTTCTTCGCAGGCAACTGTGTTTGCACAGTCTTCTGTGTGCAATAAACATGTCGTTGCCCATTGCCAGACGGTGTTCCTTGCGAATCTATTCGAGCGGCATGTTGAAAAGATTTTTGAATCCACGTTCGAAAAAATTTCGGATGTTGAATCGATGGCCCAGCTGTAAGAGATCTGCAGGATCTGATCCATCTGGTTGATCTCCAAGAGTCCGAGTGGGTACCGACTGACCATGACTTATTTGAATAAATATTCCATGTCACTTTTGAAGTAAGCATGAATACGGATACAGAGAAACGCACAAATGTTTAATTACAAGGTTAACACAGAACCACGTCATACAAATCGTGCGGCACCTTGTATATGAGATAGTGCGGTTGCAGATTGCAAAAAGCGCGGCGCGATTGGACAAAGTGCGGCACAATTGGACAGATCAACTGCGATCGGACAGGAAAATAAGCGGTGGGAATAAATGTGCAGATGTTCCGCCATAGAGATCAACCAGATGGATCAGATCCTGCAGATCTCATACAGCTAGGCCGTCGATTCAATGTCCGAAATTTTTTCGAACATGGATTCAAAAATCTTTTCAACATGCCGCTCGAATAGATTCGCAAGGAACACCGTCTGGCAATGGGCAACGACGTGTTTATTGCACACAGAAGACTGTGCAAACACAGTTGCCTGCGAAGCAGATTGGCATACAGCATGGTGGAATGGAATGGGCTGTTTCCTACTTGATGGGAGAAACCCCCAACCATTTGCTGATGCTGTTAAGCGTTTTCGGGAGACACGTTTGGTCATATGGGTGTCAGCTGCCAAAACATGATGTTCCAGGTTCTGGATCGTGGGGCCGGCTGACCTTTTTGTTCGTTACATGTTGATCTGTAAGCATCCGGGTTTCATTCCTATTCAAGCACATCAGATTTTGATGGTAATACACGATAGTCGCGGATGGTAGGAACCCACAGATTTCCCACGGCCTACGGTCCTGAATTAAAGGTGGGCTCATTAAGACGAACATTCATCTCGCCTGTGACGTGTAGTGGTTGCGATGGATGACCTAGGTACGTGGTCCGTTTCGCGTTCATACCGTTCGCCCTGACCGTTCGTTCTTCACTTAGCGAGTCTGTTTCGACTCGTTTCGAGTCGCGACGTCCCGTTCATTATGCCATCCATCTCACCTCGTCTTCCAACGTATCCCGTCGCCATCACCATCATTCTGGCGCTCCGAATCACCGCCGACACACCTCAATGCGCTCGGCCCGCCCAACCGGCCTGCCGACCGCTCGACTCGGCATGACACGGCCGTCCCATCGACGCTGTCGCCGTCTCCATCATCACGTGGACCTGACACATTTTGGGCTGTGCGCGTTGTCACCATTCGACACGCACAGCTCGTCTCGAGCCCCCGGTGGTGAGTCCCACTACCCACTTGCTGGTATCCCACGCGACAGTGTATTGACGCGTTCCTCGCCATGCACACCTGTTGGTGCGCCGTCTCGCTCCGGGGTATGGATAGACCCACAGGGTTTGATTACACAGGTGTGTCATCTGCATTAGTATGCACATGAGGGTGAGAGGGTGGAGAAAGTGAGGGCAAGGGCAAGACACAACATGTCTGCATTATGCATGTCATGACAGTGACAGCAAGGGTGAGGCAACAGCAAGGCAATGCCTTTTGTTGCAGAGAGTGGGGAGGAGTAGTCTTCAGATGCATCAGTCAAACATGGACTAACTGTCCAATCAAGTACTGGACACTGTCCAGTGGACAGTGTCATAGTGTTCATACTACATAGCAAGGTCCCATATAGAGAGTACTATGAAAGTACTGGGAGATACTATGAACACTTAGCACTATGACAATGCTATCATAGTATCTATAGTATCTCCCATTACTTTCATAGTGTTTTCAGGATAATACCTTCTTAATTATCATATATAGATGCAGAAATATATACAAACTCTATATAAAGAAAAATCAAATATATTTCATATAATTATATAAGCATGACATATTAAAGGGTCATTTTGGAATTAAGATTCAAAACGCGGTATTGCGTATGGCTGGGATAATGTTACCATTAAATAGAGCACATTGATAGGATCATTTTGAGTCCCTACTCAAGGAAATCGGCAATTGCATTCTTGAGATAAAAATCAAACAACGCAATATCATGTGTAAGCTTGATATGCCATGAAAACAAGTTTGCTGGATGCTGGAAATGTTCCCAGTGAATTCAGAGGGCTTGAATACCCCTAGAAAAAATACTACCATCATTCCAAAGTGCTTCCAGGACATGATATGCCATCTTCCAGTATGAAAGAGGAGGAAAATATTGTGCCATTTGCTCAAACAATCTTATGAGGCTTAGCGAATGTTACCATCATCTTCAGAGAGCCGATTACCAGTAGGGACACCCTCCAGCATTTTTTTAGCTAGTGTATTGGAGGCCAAAAAAAAACAATCTTCATTTTGGTAGGAGAAGGTCAAAGTAGGTTTGTCATGTCAAATAACTTGTCAATGGTCCTGGATACCTTCGGTGAGTCCAAATGGCTGTGGGAGAAGTGCTAGCAATGCTTTGTAAGAAACCTAGTGTCCTTAGTGTAAAGTCATACTTGTCAGCAGGAACATATTGTGCCAGTTGCTCAAACAATTTTATAGGGCTTAGCGAATGTTACCATTGTCTTCAGAGAGTCCATTAACAGTAGGGACACCCTCCAACATCCTTTTAGCTAGCATATTGGAGGCCAGAACAATCAATCTTTGTTTTGGTAGAACAAAATAAAAGTAGGTTTATCATGTCAAATAACTTGTCAGTGATCTTGGGTACCTTTGGTGAGTTACATCTCAACAATACTTGTGTAGCCTGTCCACTCACACGGTATTCATCCCTTACACCATAGGTCTTTTCCTTTGGCTTTCTGACACATCTTTATGGTGCTAGAGCATTCTTTGTAGTAGCTCAGAGCCAAGTTTTATGCATCACCATTCTTTGAAAAAGTAGGTATGTTGTTGGGGCATACAGCCTCATAAGAGAGGTTGTAGGTGTTTCGAAATGCGACATGACTTTGAAGAGCATGGTCCTCAGGCATTTCTGCTCGCAGTACTCCATACCTGTAAAGCATGCAATGATGATGGATTCTTCCCTTGTTGAAGCCAGCAGCTCCATACAATTCCTCTAGTGCATCAAGTCTCCATAAGCCAACAACCGGCTCATTTGATTTCAGAGTGAAGGAGATGCCTGTTACATTTTCTGCTTCTGCTTTTCTTTTTCGCTTATACATCCTTTGTCCAGATGACCCCTCTATGGTAACCCACGGGTTCACCTTTCTCGTCATCTGGATTACACACATTTTCCTCATTATTCTTTGCTATTCTGATGATTGACTCATCAACTGAGTCATACCCAGTCATTATGACTTATAGTGAGTCATAACCCTTATTTAGTCATTTCCTCTTTCCTCTTCTTACCTTGGTCCATGCTCGTCTTGCTAGGGTATATAAACTCAGTAGTACAATGCTTATACCCTAGCTTCAAGCTCCGCAATTCTACCTTAGTCTTGCTCCACGCCTTGAGCACTTTCATCTCCTTTGCCCTAGTCAACATTGCCACCTCATCTTAGTCAGCAAAGGGGCATTCTTGACCCCTTTTCTCATCCTTGTCCTGAAGCTTCCACTTCTGTCCTTGTCCTTGTCCTTGTCCCTAGAACCCTTGCAACTATATGAGAACCTACCCGGGTCCACATGTAACAATGCCAACATCGACAAGGAGTTCCCCATTTTTTTGATCAAGCATGTGGTCCGAGCTCAAACAGGACAGATTGTGCTGAAGTGCAATCTCTGGAGAAACATATTCTCTTCTTTGACCATCCTTGGTTAACAGCTTGATCTCTTTGCCCTCTATAATGAAGAAAAAGGAGCCATACATGGCATAGTGATGTGCATCATCAGAGATCATTCACTTCATGATGTCCTGGATCTCAAGAAATGCTTTACATCTTCTGCATACACTGAGATCCTTACTGCTTGTATCGTCCTTCCTCCAAGTTCTGTGGAACATAGGGCGTCCAGCCTTCATCAGCCTGTTCATCAAGTGCAGGACCTCCCAGAATGGATCTAGCACTTCTTTGGGCATCATGTTCATCTGTCGTCCTGTCAGAGGACAGTGATGGATCATACAGGGAAAGAATATCTAGACCTTTAGACTATGTCCCATGGTGGATGTAAGCTGTCCAATGATGGCATGAGGTATTGTATTCAGAGGAAACTTCTTTGACAACCATTCCCTCCACTGTCCTAATGCACACTGATCTGCTTCTGACTGGGGGACGAGAATGTCAACATAATCATGGTTGTGTCTTTGGATGATTCCAGGCTTGCTGTCGTAAATGGGCATCAAGTATACCCTGATGCTAGTCTTGCAGACCAATGTCGCAGTCATCCAAATGATACTGTCTATGTTGATTGAAACCTCGATTTCATCAGCAGAGGATTCAATCTTGTCTTGCTCAAGATCAGCCCAGATATGCTTTGCTTCTTCTCCAAGGATGGGGAGATGTCCATGCACAAAGGCATTGTGACCTGCAGTACATTCCAGGTGAATCGCCAGCATAGTGTAGCATCTCCGTTGCACTCATAGATTCTATCTATGATGTCATGCTCCATGTAAGCCAGATTCAAATGAATAAATAAATGATGTCTCACCTGCTCATCTATCGAGTCATTATCAACTTCTAGTAGATCTACCTTTCCTATCGTCATGACATGGTTCATGATTCGAATTGGTTGATTCAGGTAAAACATTTGAAAGGAGTCGGTAAGAAGACGATATCCATGATCTTTCCACATAATCCAGGCAGGAGCCTGAATCATATGTTCAAATGGATGTGTCAGGATAGGATAAATGCTTGGCTGCTGGAGCATTTCTAGGACTGGACAATCATTATACTCATTATACTCATGATCATGAGGGAGAAACTAGTGGCCTTCATAAGCATTCAGTGAAACTGCCCATGAAATCCTAGGAAATTGTTGCAGTGTACCCAATCGCCAGTCCTTGACAAGCTTGCATGAACCCCTTGCTGCATTGGACAATTGTGTCTGATTATGGCCATCTTCCTGAGGTCTTGCATTACCTCATCATTATCATTGGTGGTCCGAACATTGCTTGACCGAATGGCTACAGCTTGGACAGGATGATGTGCACAATGCAGGTGGCTAATATTCCAGGTCTTCTCCGCCTTCTTGACCTCATTTTGATGACAACCGAATGGCAGTTTCCTTGGCAATAAACATCCAGTATTCCTGACAGCGGTTGCTAGCAAGTGTAAAAGATTGTAGTAATTCATTGTCCCGCTCTTGATTTCCACTAGACTGCATTTGCTGTATTGTGACATCATCCAGCTCCAGATAGTCCCAGTGAGGTGGTGGTTCAACCATAAAGTGCATGTAATCTTGAAAGCTGGTCATGCATCGCTGTCGAATGGCTCCCAGCATGTTTAGCAGTAGAATATGACCACATGGGATTGGAGGTTGAGTTGTGAATGATTCTGGTAGCATATTCCATGTTTCTTCGAGACCATTCTCCATACACTGCTTGATGAGTGCACAAGCAATGGGACCACAGTCATGTCCATTTTGTCTCCAATCCTTGATGTTTATAGTCACTGTATCAGAATCTCCTGCATTCCAATGATGAAGGTCAGCTATGGTCTTCTATCCCTCTCCATGCTCTCCAGTCTGGGTTGTATGCAGGATGATTGTTGCTGATTCTTCTTCCAAAGACATCAGCAGAATGGTCTGCATAGCTGAATACCACTGCGCAATAGTGGGCTGATGTGGAATCATGAACAAGAAATGCCACTGGGATTATAACACAAGGCCTGTCTTCAGGAACATGATGTATATGTCTGTATCTCTCAATCTCCATGGAGTTGAGTGGCAGGTCAGGCCTTAGCCGGAAGATCATGACAAAGCGACAAAAAGCATTGCTTTTATCATCATGCCAGATAGAAGCAAGATAAAAGTCACAAATAAGACTGTCCAGCCATTGTTTATCTTTGAGTGTATGAAGCACCATGTAGGTGCTATGCCATAGAATAGCAGATGAGAGGACCATTGCTAATCATTCGCCTTAAATCAATAGTTGACATTTATATTTATAACTATTTCCTCACCACCTGTTTGTCGTCAAGACATTTGAAATGGAAGCTGAGGACCATCATGGCTACTGTTATTTGATTGTGATTGTGATTGAGATTGAGGTTGGTCTTCCCATGGATATGTTGACTAGAAAGGCTCTGATCGTTCCTGATCAGCTAGGCCGGGATGGTGTTGTAGGGGCACGTCATTTATATCTGTATCTGGAATGTGCATGGATGCCTGTTTAGCTCATTTGTGCTTTGGAGGTCTTCCTCTACTGCACTTCATCACTGAATAACATAGAAAATGTGTTTTTATCATACAGCAGGAAATAATAATTATAATAATGATCATAACCTTGAAGTACACACTCTGATGATGCTGCTATCATGGGGTGTCATAAGCTGTAGAAATCAAGCTATGGGCCAAGACTTCCTTGTTTCAGCAGGACACCTCTCTGATTAAGTTACTGCTCAATGGAATTCCAGCATTGGATTGGTCCTATATGGTGGACAGAAACAATAGGGAGCTCTTGGTGGATCTTGGGATAGGAATCCACCAAAACCATGATGAGAAGCTCGTGGGGTCGTAGAGATTGGATGCTCTGGAAGCCTCATTTGGTGCAGGAGGTTTCTTATGAGGCAACATTCATCATACCTGCACCCTTGGATGATATGGAGGAATTCAAGCCGAGATGTCACAAGAAAGAGAGAGACAGATGCATGTGGCCTTTCGAAGTTCTTACAAATTCAGCTATGAGGTGGTATGGCCCAATGACAACCTTCCTACCTTCATTATGGATAAGGATTCCTATGAGATAAACAATGACTTCATGCAGGAATGTGCTCAAGTGATCAAGATGTATTCTGGAAAGGCCAAGAAGTGGTCTTATGGAGTCAGAGATGAATATAGAATGAGTGGACTGGCAGTGGAGCATGCCATGGTGGATTTGGAAAACAGTATAGGTCATCTCGAAGCATGTTGTCATGTTCATGTCTCTCAGCATCCATTTTTCAAGTGGAAGCATTCATTGCTACTCACCCTATTCTATAGATACCATCCAAGGTCTGGTTTGAATTTCTAGCCAAACATGTCAAGGCCCATCAGATGGCGCAGGTCACTCTCAAGAACCTGGATCCTCCCAACTTGGGAACTCTTACCGGCATCATGTGTCACTTGATGTGCTGCACATCCTTTGCACCCATTATTTTGGACTATCATGTCCAGGAATCCATGGCTCTGGTTCAGTTCTCTAGAGTCTGCCAATGGTTTGGCATGTTTTTCCTTTTAGACCTTGACCTGAAGGAAATGCCACTGCTTTCAGCCATTCAGCAACAGGACGATCTGGAGGTGTTGAAACTCATGCAGGCAAAGCTTAAGAAGAAGGAGGGACAATGTACTTGGCCACAAATCATGTCAAGCGATGATGCAGAACAATTTCCTATCAGGAATATGCCCACCTAAGATGATGCTGGCAATACTATTAGAGAGCGACCATGGTTGGTCATGCAAGCATGGATGTGGTCCAGTGACTCGGCTTATTTGGAACCAGTGGTGGGAAAGCTTTTTGTCCAGTTTACTTGCCAACTTTGGATCCAGATGGATGACGCTTGGCTTACAGAGCCAGAGAACAGACCAGAGCCCATGTCTTAGGAGGATGTGATCTGCAGTTGGTCATTGAGCAACACCTTCAAAACACTTCAAGCCTATGTCTTCAAGGCTTGCAATGCTGGAATACCAGGGAATGTGGGAGCTGGTTGACGTCAACTCAGTTTTTCAGAGTGAACAGGAGTTTTCTGTCCAGATGCCGACTCCAAACCTATACAAAGATCACCCTGGAGTGTGTTTTGGATCAAGCCAGGTTACATATGGGAGTATCATGAACTAATCAGGGAATACTCTGGAAGAGAACTATTTGAGGTGAATGATCGACTGGCAAAGATATTTTCTTTGCTTCAGACTCTTCCAGATTTGGTCAAAGGAACCTTAAAGACACCTGAGAAAACATGGAGAGTGGTGGAGAAGAAGGTGGTGCTGATTACTAATCCCAAGTATTACAAGATAGAAGGGATTTCAGAAGAGAGAATCGTTCAACAGGCTTGAAAGAAGGCTCGAGTCTTGAAGCCAAGAAACAGGCTACAAATGGACCTTATGCAGAATGCAGGCTATGACGATCTTCTAGCAAGCAAGGCATTGATATTGCAGAGGAAACAGTTACAAGAGGCTAGAAAGAGAAAGTCTACCAAGACAAAGAATGCTTGCAAGCCTCCTGTAAATCAGACAAAAGAAAAGGTACAGATTAGAGCAGAGGAGGAGGAGGAGGAGGATGCTGATGATGAACAGGATGATTTATAAATATATCTATATATATCAAGTAATTGCTTGTGTCTATGCCTCAAGGACTGCTGCTAGTTATTCAAACAGATTGTTTGGGCAATTCAAATTGCATCTTCCCAATGTTATTGACATACCGTGGCTACAATACAAGCATTGGGACCATTCCTGTAGTGTTCACAGGTGATTTATTGTATTAACCCCCCAATAATTATCATTATCCATTCAAACAAATTTGTTAGCAGTTCAAATGTTATCTCTCAAATACTACTGACATAATATGAGTATGATACATGCATTGGAAGTGTTTCTGTAGTGGTCTGAAGCGGTCTCTTGTATCCCCTCCCCCCCTAGTCATAATTACTAGACATCCACATGATTTCTTTGGCAGCCCAAATTGTATGTCCACAATGTGACTGACATCATATGAGTACAATACATTCATTGGAAGTGCTTCTGTAGTGATCTGAAGCAATCTCTGGTATCCCCCCTCCCCCTCTCTAGTCATAATCACTAGACATCTACATGATTTTTTTCGCAGCACAAATGGTATGTCCATAATGCAACTGACATCATATGAGTACAATACATTTATTGGAAGTGTGTCTGTAGTGGTCTGAAGCAGTTTCTTATATCCCCCCTCCCCCTTCCCAGTCATAATCACTAGACATCCACATGATTTTTTTGGTGGCCCAAATTGTACATATGTCCACAATGTGACTGACATCATATGAGTACAATACAAGCATTGGAAATGTTCCTGTAATGTTACCAAGCAATCTCTTGTATCCACCCCTACCACCCCCAAGTGATGTTCTTCAATCAAGCAGGATGATCAATCGGCAATCTAAAAACAGGTGTCCCAAGGTCCCTTATGCATATAAATGTCACAGAGATAGTTTCATAGACATATAAAGATTGTGCTGGCATGATATGATATCTTCTATTCAAGATCAATATTTACTTCTTTATGCATTAACTGGTCTGCCGTTTTCTTAGAAATTAGATGGAGCATCCAAATGGGTCTATCTAAGACCTTTAAAAGTTATTTGGTTGATATTTTTGTCAGTCAATTGTAATTACAATTCCCCCACAGAGTGTATAGATCAGTGACCACATTACAAGTGAAGTGAAAGCACACAGCCTGATTCCTGAGTTTGGTGGGATTTGATGACAACAGGGAAAGACGGTTTTCAAGTTGTTTAGTGGTATAGTCCTCAATATTAGGATGTGAGTATGTACAGATCACTGGAGTATGGGTTGCAAATGTCATTGCATAAAAGAAATTGAGAGTCCATCATATTGAATAGTAAGTACTCAGTGGTTGTGTTAAAGTGGCATCAGGTCAACTCTGACTACTCTGGTGACTACTCCGGGGTAGTGTGATAGGTCGGAACTTCGGTCTAGCAGAGCGCTGCGCCCTTGCCCAATTCTCGTCCTGGTATTTATGGATGGGGTCAGAGTGGAAAAGACTTAATGCTGACTGGTGGCAAAGTCGAGTATGGGTTGGATGCGAGCGAAGTGCTCAGACAGAGAACAGCAAACAGGGGGGAGTCAAACTTAAGTCAATATTCAAACTAAGGTACTCTAGCAACTACTGACATCTTTTTATACATAGGTGCAGAGTGGGACAGAGTCCAAAATGAAAGTTGGGTGAACGATGAATATCACAGTAACCATAGAATCGAATAGCAGATAGGGATGATGGTTGCGAATGATTGTAGACAATGTCTCAAATCTGATAGATATAAAATAGATGTCAGAAGTCAGAAGTAAAGGGTCAAATGTCAAAGTCAAGGGTTGTATGAAATACGCATCAGAGAAATAGTGGGGTCATGGAGTGGAGTGGAATGGTGTTGTATATGGGTTCGGAGGCTGGAATAACGGAGTTGGGGTGCAGAGTTGGGAGTTGGGGTATGGAGTTGGACTTAGGGGTTCAGGATATGACAGGTTGGTAAACCAGCTATATTCTACCTATTGAATAGTAAGTACTGTATGTAGTCAGTACTAAGGTAGAGATAATTAATATAAGTGTACTCATCTCAGTGGTTGGTAAACCAGCTGAGGTGTAACTACCATATGAAATTCTAAGTATGCACATGCTTACCTAAGCATGGCTGTATCTGTATACCATATGTCTCTAACACTGGTTCCAGGTTGATGCTGTTGAAATTTGTTTCATCATCTGTATTGACTGATTTCGTAGGGTTGACATCATCAGCCCTGCCTGTGAACAATTCAACAGAAATAAGGAGTGAACACAAATTTGAACTTCAAGCATGGTTACACACGAGAGTGGTTGTCGATACCAACAAACACCTGGTGAAGTTGAATGCAATGTTGTTGAACATCTGGTGTACCATGAGCAATAAGGCAGTAGAAATGAACCAGCTTCTGTTGTGGGTAGCGATAGATATGTCCTTTCAATTGCTCATCGTTGAGCGCTGACCAAAGGGTATTCTGAATATAGTCAAAAAGTCAATATAATGTGAACAAAGTTAAAACTCACTGCAATAATCATCATATTTGCGCAGACTAAGTTCAAACCGACCGTACCAACCATGGAGAGAATAAGAACATGAGAGCTGGCGTTACACGTCGACAACATGAATTCCTACAAGATTAGCTTACCCTTATATTGTATAGTATGGCCGTTTAACTCAAGGGCCTTTATTCCATTAAGCTGGAGACCCTATAGGTAGTAAGTGATTTGAAGTTTAAGTTACAAGTAAGCAAGGGGTGCTTATGTCTTGAATGGCAGCATTCGAGCTTGGAAAAAGTGAGAAGATAACTATTCTGTCATAGTCACATTGTTCTTCAAGTGTGACCTGCAAATCTGAATCCACTTTGAGGGTCTGACCATTGTTCTTCACCATGAGTGGAGGTGCACCATCTGTTTGCAGGTGATGCACAACGATCTGTGCGAGGATGTCAAGTTTAGTAGAGGTGTGATTGCTGCACCAGTCATCAAGAGAAACGGGTGTTGTCCAACAGTCGTCGGAACTCCCATGAGGATTTATGTGAGGGTGGAGGAGCCCACGGTGGAACTTGATATAAAAATTCTATGGAAATAGTCAGTATCAGTACCATATGAGGAAGTAATAATTATAAGTGGAAAATCCGAACAATGTTTTGTTGCATGTGTTGCGGGCATCTCAGATGCCCGCCTTGCACTTGGTTCCATTGTAGTCATGTGGATAGCCAGAAGTGTGTGAGACGGGTGTCTTGTGTTACGTTTCCTCATCCATTTCCTCTCTCATCTATGTTCTTTGTATCTTTTTACCTTGATGACCTCTCAATGGTAACCTACAGGTTCACCTTTCTTGTCATCAGGATAACACACATTATTTTGTTGCCATTCGATACTCTTCTTTCACTGACTCATCAACTGAGTCATACCCAGTCATTGTGACTGACCATGAGTCACTTCTATACTTAGCATCTGACTCCTCAACGAGTCATTCTGACTCACCCTGAGTCATTTCCCTTATTTAGCTCTTTCTTCTTTTACCTTTAGCCTTAACCCTTTTTCCTTGTAAAGCAGGTTTCCTTCTTAGTCTTGGTCCATGCATGATCCCCTAGAGTATATCAACCCTCTTAGCATGACCATGTACTCTAGCTTTGAGCTCCGCAATTCTACTCTAGTTTTTCTCCAAGTCTCATTGCCTCCAGCCTCCTTGTCTTGTCTATATCCCTACCTTGCAAAGGGGCATTCTTGACCCTTTTTCTTGTCCTTGTCCTGAAGCTTCTAGAATACTAGGCTTCTGTCCTTGCCTTCGTCCTCATCCTCAGAACCCTTGTGGCTACATGCGAACCTATCCAGGTCCACACGTAACATCTTGGATGCCTGTATCCACGAAGTGGTATTGTAAACAACGATTAGAGAGCTTCTTGTCCTTGCACCTCCACGAGGACCCCGGAAATTTTCAGACAACAAGAACAAGAACTAACACACTACAGTGCACCTACAGCACTAATCGTTGCAGAAAGCATGCCAAAGGGGAAAAACAACCCCCCTGGCGGCCTACAAGACAAAGACACCAAAGCATGGTCTGACAGGTCGGACATCCTGACTCCAACTCTGACCACCAGACAAGCAACCCGGGTATCCTCTCAACAAATGAAGACAGACGCATCGGACCCCACCTCCACAGTCAAGGATGCAGACTCCACCCATGCATTTCTGAAGAGCGTAGGATTCATCACTGAAGAGCTGTCATCCATTTCCATTCTGAACATCACACTGATCCTCTTTTAGATTACCAAATGGTCTAGAATCCATCAAACAGGAGTCAATGCCATCCGTTTGGTCACATTTTTACTAGGAGCCATTGAGTCCAACACCACCACAAAGTCCATCTCCAACAAAGTCATCAACTCTATCGTCCCCCACCTAGAGAAGATCCGGAAAGACTTAGAAAGAGCCAGCCCCCCCGCAACTCAAGATGACTGTGCAGTCACTTCCTCCCAAACAAAGCCTCCCAAAGATTGGGACCCCCTCCAGGGATCGGTGGAGGACCTTGCTCGCAAAGCTGAACACAACCACATGATTCTCCTCGCAACAGGAAGCATAGTTGCAAATATGGCATACGACATGGAATTCAATGCTAAGAGCATAGATGAGATACACCCTGCAAACCTGATCAAACTACCGAATACTAATGACCCATTAATAGAATCTCACACTCACTAGATGAACTCAAGAGCCACCTCCCCCAAGCCAACCTACCTCTTGCACACAGCCACCTAACCCCCCCCCCTGTTATATGCTGTGGCCACCACCAGCAACAACAACCTCACCCAAGCACAGAGAGAGGTAATTGTTTGTAGTGAAGCCAGAGACTGCCAATTGGCCATCAAATGCAAACCTGAGAACGCGAAAGATGTCTCAGAGAAAGAGCTTACATTCATGGTGACGCAGGCCCTCCAGGTGCCCACTGACCAAGCCGGCCACCCCACTTTCTTCTGCCGAAGTGTCAGGAAAACCAAGGGGGAAATCATCTTACTAGAAATAAACAGTAAGACAGCAGCAAAATGGCTAAACACCCACACCAACAGAACTGACTTCATCAAGAGATTCAATATAGACATCCAGATTCTGGAGCCAACTTTCAAGCTAAAGGTAGAGTTTATCCCCGTTACCTTCGAGGCTAACAACACTCTACACCACTGCAATATCAAAGAAGGCTCCAATCTCCCCCCCAACATGATCAGCCACATCTCCTGGATATGCAACCCCTCAAATAGAAGGCCCCAGCAGAAGGTTGCTCACGCTTTCGTCACTTCCAGCAACCTGGAGGCAGCCAATCTAGCCCTACGAAATGGTCTAGTCATAGAGGGGAAAAAGGTGTCCGCTTTCCACACTTACGCTGAACCTGCATGCTGCTACAAATCCCAGGAATTCAAAGGGCACTTTGTAGGTGACTGCCCTAAAGAGGAGGACACTTGCAGCACCTGCGGAAAGCATGACCACTGTATGCCTGCCTGCAATGAAACTAATACTGACAACTTTTATTGTGTAAACTGCAGCACACATGGCCATGCATCCTGGGACCAAACATGCCCCACCTTCATCCAGGAATGTGCAAAACTTAGGTCCCACTATCTGGAATGAGGAAACAAATACTTGACCATTGACGACGACCCCTCCAGGTGGTCGGACACAGAATCCCTCAAAGCCCACACAGCACCAAACAACCACCCACCTGCCCAAGCACTGCCATGCCCCCGCCCAACCCTCAACTCTCCATGGCATGCAACCCAACGACTCCTGGACACCAGTAGAAAGCCGCCACCGGATAAACGCCCACTCCAAAAAGAAGGATATCCTCAAGGACAAAGGCTCTCAGAAGGTGTGCCTCCAATTATTATTTGATCTCTCACAACCGTCAAGCATCCAAACCGTACTCGACGAATTCATCGGCCAGGGACCCACACAAAGACCATCCCCGCCAGCGTTCGCCTATGCCTGTCTGCCAGAGCTCCTGCAACTACTCCCATCTTCCCCATCCTTCCCCAGCCGACTGATCAGCAATGACCTCTCACCTACCATCTGCCACTCATGAGGGACAAGGACCACACTGCACCACCCCCTCACATACCATCCTGCATTAGAATCTGGCAACAAAACCTCAACAAGTTGGCCACCGCTCAACAACACTTCCTCTTCAACCTGAACCCCACCCTCTTTGACATCATGGTGATCCAAGAACCAGCTATTAACTGCATAAACCTAACAACAGCAAACCCCAAATGGAATGTGGTCTACCCATCCATGCACAACAAAGTGAATGCAAAAAGAACCCAGTCAGTCATTTTTGTCAACAAAAAGATTTCAAAAGATGGCTGGCGCATTGTCCCCTTAGACAACCCAGATGTAACAACGATTGACATAGGCAGCCAAGATGGCACGATCCAGATCTACAACATATACAACGATGGTAACCATCAAGAAACATGAGCGTTTCTAGAGCAGCACCTCGCATCCCAGCACAACAACATGAAATCGCACAACATCAAAGGTATCCTACTCCTTGGCGACTTCAACTGACCTCACTCCCTCTGGGACGACCCCAACAATCACCATCTCTTCACCCCTGCAAATATGACCGCCGCCCAGCCTCTTTTGGACATCCTCGCCACCCACGACTTGCGAATGGCACTCCCCCCACACACTGCCACCCTCCTCGCCAACGCCTCAAAAAACTACACCAGACTGGACAACATGTTTTGCTCTGCAACGATCCTCGAGACCATCATCCAATGTAGACTCAACAAGGAGCTGATGCCCATAAACACCAACCATTTCCCCATCATTACCCATTGCAACTTCACTCCTGAGCTGATGAACCCCCCCCCTCAGACACAACTTTTGCATAACAGATTGGCAGAAATTCGGGAAAAAACTAGGCCCTTGACTCAACCAACTACCACACCCCCACCCACCCAATCCATTCACCAAGAGAAGCCAACCTGCAACTCAACCAACTCACAAACACCATCTTAGCAACCATCCACGAAGTAGTTCCCAAGTCCAATCCATTGCCCTTTGCCAAGCGCTGGTGGTCCCAGAATCTCACGGCCGACAACAAGAAACTCAAGTCCCTTTCAAGAACATCCAGGAATAAACACCACCTCAGAACCCACCCGATCCACCAGGAATACAAGACGGCCAGAAAAGACTTCACTAAGAGGGTTGAGAAAACCAAGCTAGACCACTGGACCGAATATCTCAAGGAGGTGGACACCTACAACATCTGGACCTCACATAAGTACCTGATAGACAAACCAGAAGACCGCTTTATTTCTCACATACCCATGCTCAGAAAGAACAGTGCTGACAACTCCTCCATAGACCAAACGAACCATGAAAAGAGCATCGTAGACTTTCGCCCTACAAAGCCCCAGGACCAAGTGGAATCAGTAATATAGTATTTATCAAAAATGCTGACGTGCTTATCCCATACCTAGGCCACATATTCCAAGCAACTTTTGACTATGACTGGTACCCCCAACAGTAGAAAACCTCAAACACAGTGGTTCTACGCAAACCAGCCCAACCTGACTACACCTTACCTAAAGCCTACCGGCCAATAGCCCTCCTTGAAACCATGGCTAAGATCCTATCCTCATGCGTTGCAGACGATCTGACCTACATTTCAGAACACCATGGCCTCCTTCCCAACATGCACTTCGGAGGCTCCCCCGGCCCCTCAACAGTAGACTCACTCTATCTCTTAACAAAATTCACGCATGACACCTAGGCACACCCTCAATATAAATACGTTTCTATGCTCTTCCTCAATGTCAAAGCCACATTCCGAAGCATCATAATCAAACAGCTCATTCACAACATGAGAGCATGCAGCATCCTGAAAGAGTACATAAAATGGTACAGAAGAAGACTTGTGGCACGCACCACTACACTGTCCTTCAATGACTTCATCTCCAACCCTTTCAACATCCCCACTGGACTAGACCAAGAATGCCCAATCTCCCCGGTAGCCTTTCTTTACTACAATGCCCTGCTGATCAAACTTGCAGACAACCAAAAGAACCTCCTCAGACTTGGCTTCATCAATGATACCACCTTTATCACCAGAGGGAGGTCCTTTGAAGAAGTGAACGAAAAGCTCTGTGACCTAATGGAAAAGGAGGGCAGCACCCTGGAATGGAGCACCTCTCACCATGCCAAATTTGAACTGGACAAAACCACCCTCATCTGCGCCACCCGCCTCCATCAACCGGATCCACAAAACAGATTGAAAACCAACCCCACCCAGCGCCTCTCCATCACTATAGGAGGCACAATGATCCCCCTCTTGCCCTCATACAAATTTCTCAGAGTAATCATCAACCAAGAACTCAGATACTCGGCTCATGCAGCCTACACAGTAGGAAAAGGAACAAGGTATGTACTCGCCTGCAAAATACTAGCTAAGCTGTCCAAAGGAATCTGTGCACAAATGATCAAAAAACTATATGACAGGGTGGTCGTACCAAAAATGTTGTACGTGGTGGATGTGTGGGCAGCCACCCACCTGGAATCTGGTAGGAGCAAAAAGTAGAAAGGTTGGAGTGCTAAGGGCTTCAGAACGAAGATAGAGACAGTACAATGCATCACGGTCCTCTCGATCATCGGGGGCATGAATTCCACTGCCACTGACACCCTATTTGCCCACACCAACCTACCCCCCATCCCCCTCCTCATAAGGCAACACTGTCAGCATGCTGCTCTATGCCTTGTAACCCTTTCCAACCACCACCCGTTACACATGCACATCAAACGAGCCCTACGCAACCGCCGGCACCACAAATCCCCTCTCCATCACCTCCTCCAATCCTTCCCCCTCAACCCCACAGAATTCGAAACCATAAGACCCGCCCACCTTGACACGAAATGGAAGCCCTTGGTAATCATCGACATCCAAGAGAAGGAAGGAGTCATAGCAAGGGACATGGAAGCTGAAGCTATCCAAGATACAGTAATCTACTCTGATGGGTTGGGCCACAACGGAAAAATAGGCAGCGCAGCCATTCTGCATCGCAAAGACATTCAATCCACTTCTCTCCGCTTTGACCTCAGCACTGACTCACATCACACAGTCTATGAAGGCGAGATCATAGGCATGATCCTAGCAACAGAGCTCTTGAAAAGGACCCCCACATCCAAAGTGTTTCCCTCATGCTTGACAACAAAGCCACTATCCTGGCCACGAAAGCTTTCTCTTCAAAACCCGGACACTACTTGCTGGACCTATTCCATGCCAATCTGAAAGATGCCCTGGCCCGTCACAATCTGAGGAGGATCACAATCAGATGGACGCCCAGACATGCTGGGATCCCAGGTAATAAAGTGGTGGATGAGGAAGCTAAAGAAGCAGCTTCGGGCAGCACATCAAGCCCTGACCACCTACCCAAGCAGCTCTGGTTGTGCTGTAACAGACCAAAGACCCTACCACAAAGCAAGTCAGCCTCAAAACAGGAACTAAACGCCCAATTGAAAGTGCTGCAATACTTGGTATTCATGACTTCCAAAAGGGCGGAACACATGTTAACTATAGACCCGTCCCTCCCCTCCAACAGTTTCCTAAGTAATATAGCTGACCTCCCCCGTCGACAGGCCTCATTCATCTTCCAAATGAGGACTAGACACGTCCCACTCAATGCTCACCTCCACCGCATCAACAAATCACCCACGGCCTCCTGCTCTCACTGCCCTGACAGGCAGGAAACCGCCATCCATTTCCTGATCTTTTGCCCCACACACGCAAAGCATTGCATGCAGCTCAATGACAAACTAAAGTGGAAAGCCCACCCGCTACCTGTGCTCCAACCCTCCTGCCATTTGGTGTGATCCCTCCACCATTCAGCTGCAGGCAAGAATGTAGACCCATTCAGTGGCAACCCAGCCGCCCCAGATTCTTTAAAGGATCCTACAGGACACAGGCCCTCCCTGTTACCTTTTCTTTCACCTTAGAGCTACCCCTCACAAATACATAGAAACTCACCCCATACCTCACCACACGACCCCACCACACATACCCCTGCCCATTGGGCCCATCTATGCCGATAAGACTTGTATATACCACATGCAGAACTACATACACAGATTAGCCTTACATACATCAATGTCCTGCAAGGAGCACAGCGCTCCACAGGACAATAAATGAGGATCAAAAAAAAAAAATGATTAGCTTACCTTCCCTGCCCTAGTAAGCGTTGTCAGGGAGCCTTGATTGATGAGTTTGTCCGTGATAGCCATCAGTTGTATCTTCTCCCAATCACGCAATTCCAAAAGCATGATATGTTCTTTCTTAGGTGGTAGACCAAAAATCTTGTTCCCTGCATAGTCAACCAAGTTGAGTGTGCGACAGATGACAAATAGCACAAATCCATGGAATCCACTGATGAAGTTTCAGAGCGAAATCTGAGTTTGATGTGACTTGGTCAATGTCTGCTCCACCTAGGAGCATGCAAAGTTGATTGCCAGCAGTGTCTGATTCACATTCTACTTTGCGATCCTTTGCTTGGGCACAATTTAATTCCTTTGTCATTGTTGCAAACTTGCTCTTGTCTGCAAATATCTTGATCCCCATCATTGTGCCCATGATTCATAAGTCCTGTGTCCCTGTATTAGTAGCATATAAATAAGTAATAAATCATTTACTTGAAGTCGAGTCATTACTGGTGTCGCCATCATCACAATGAATGCACACGCTTGCTCTTGAAGTCCATGATATGCTGAGTGGAGTTTGTTGAACTTGCATGCTGAATGAGCTTCATTGACAATTGCTACCAGGTATTCTTGTCCAAAGACAGTCTTCTTCGCTCATGAGGAATATTCAGCTGATCGCTTCAATTGACCCTCAATATCATGAATGAGATCGACGAAGACCATGCTCAAGTCATCTTTGATTGCCCCTAATTTGTGTTAGTCCTAGACTCATGAGGAGTAAATGATGAACACTCACGCTCTCGGTAGCCAAGATTATGCAATGGTGGACCTGATGATGGCTTTGTGTCGGGATCTTGTCCCACCACTTGCTGCATGTCCCCAATTTCCTGGTATATGGAAGTATGTCAAATGTATGCCAGGCAAGGAATCGTTTGAGCTCTCGATTCCACTGGTGGTGAAGATTGATAGGGCACAAAATAAGGAAGGGCAGACTTGGGATATTCGCGTCCTGTCCTTGCCATTTCTTCTTATTTGCTTAATCAACAAGTGTTACTACCGCCGGTATGAATATGTATTGTGGACTGACTGAAGTAGCCAGGGAATCGACCCGTTTTACCATAATGCCATTCATAGAATGCAAGGCAAGCGATGAAGCTGATGAATTGAAACATCTTGCTGATTCCTACACCATCCATCAAGAGGACTGGCAATTAATTGAATGCTTGTTGAAGCATCCTAAAGATCCCAATGAGTTGATGCCAATGTGGATGCAAAGTTTCATGTTGACTGGCTTCATCTGCGAGCCATCTCTCGCCTTCTTCTGTCCATGGGTCAATAATTGCATCTGGGTCAGCGTACTTCTGGAGAAAAGGTAAACTTTTCTCCAGGAGACTGAGGAGTTCCAAACATCATCTTCAGTGAGTTCCGATAGGTCTTCGATGCCTTCCATCCACACAATGTTGAGTGTGGGTCCTTCAGGTAACTTGACCATACCAGAATTTTCATCAGTGTTGAGATGATCGAGTGTGGCAGTCACTAATTGTTCAATCATAGCAATGTCATTGGGAGAGGCGAGTTTCTTGAGAGTGTCACGCAGCACCTTAGGTAGAGCTAGAGTGTAATGTTGTTAGTACATTCTAATATTAGTGATACGATGCTTACTGTCTCTTAGCTCCAGCTGGGAGTCATCATTCTGTGCTTCAGCCAGCATGGCCAGTAAACTCTTCTACAAATTTGCGACCTCGGCTATTGTGTCCTGATCTTTATATCTCTGAAGTAGTGTAAGTTGGTGGCGAACAATGCCCAAGTACGACTTGACCATCTTGATTAGAACTGGCGATTCATCTTTTTTAGTGATTTCTACATAGCAAACAATCACATTAGTCTTTGTACATGAAGTTGTGTTACGTGTGGACCGGGTAGGTTCGCACGTAGCCGCAAGGGGACTAAGGCTAGGACGAGGACTAGGGTTTTGACTAGGACGAGGACTGGGACTTGAGGAAGGCTTCGTTATAGAGAGGCCTCTACT
>JBBPJJ010000173.1:10667-31545 GCA_038088635.1 Veloboletus limbatus
AGAAAGAAAAAGAAAAAGCTGCCGCACTTGTTTGGAATATGTCACAGGATGCCGGAAAAGTAATAACAGCCACGTGCATGAAGGCCTCACCCGTTCGTAGCCTTAAGGTCATCGTTCTGAACGCATGCGTGATATTATTGGCAAGGATCTGCGAAGACGGTACAAGATGAGAGTAACCCTGAAGGAGTTAGGCTACGTTACCTGTGTGTACCTTGTTCCCCTAGCGGTACCCGGAGCAATCTTTGCCTTGGATCAAGAATGCATACCGCACCCACGTTCCCTCTTTGGAGCGGCTCAAAAGGTAAGTTGGTGATGTCAAGGCCGAGCCACCCTTCAGGATACGGCGCGTGTCCTATGGGGCAGAGGGTTACTGTTTCAACACTCAAAAGGTGACAATTAAACCCCACTTTGATCACGGACTACACATGCGGGGCGGATTGGCGGCCTGGCTCACGGAACCGGTGCCAGGGTCCTAAAGTTCCTTCACGATGAAAACCCCACGGCGAGGTTATTGGCATGTCGCTAAAGCCAAGACAACTTGAGTGAACCTAGTAGCTAGCATGCGGACACTCATGGTGAAGATACACGAGAGATCGCATGCAATGAATCCGTAAATTGTCACCCGACGCCAGATCAGCGCCCAACTGGGAAAAAAAAAAAAAAAGTAAAGTAAACATGCCAGGTGCGCCAGTATCATATGTATTTCCGTGACTTGAGTGGCGCAGTCCCGCTCGTTGAAGCGACGTTCGAGTGCTGTGGCCGCATCACTGAAATTGGTGAGATGTATTGTCTTTCGGGAAGGATACTTACATAGGCCCTCGCCGCCAGCGGGACCTGAGAACATGATGCGCCTTGGCAAATGCGCCAAGCGAGCACCGACGCGGATTCTGATGACGGCAGTTGCAGCCATGCGAACGTGCATTGCTGGTGAACCTAAAGTTTCGTGCCCTCATGTTTCCTACGGATGGCGACCAGTCATGCAAAACTGGCTGTCAGCCTACCAGCGTCTTATAGTTTTGTTCTCACCTTCATATCGGAACCTTCAGCTTGGTCCAACATTACGCTTCCACGATCATCGTTATCAGTGGAGAGAAACCGACTGGATGACAGGCTGCGGTGGTTTACGAGACGCAAAAACTTTCCTGCGCCCTATACCCTGAAAAAAAAAAAAATTTCCGTACCAACGTGACCATTAGGTATTGGCAGAAGGTTTGGTTCCGATTTTATTTATATATATATTATTATTATTATTTATTTTTCCTTTCCGTAGTTAGCGCTGGGAAGTATCGCTGGACATGTTTCGTTTTGTAAGTACCCCCATTTGATGTGGGTAGTTTTTCCGAAGGACTCAAACCTTGGTTGACGTTAAGCTGTTCTGGGACAGTGTCTGGACTCAAGTTTACTTCCGTCTGTTGAGTAACTTGAACTTCAAAAGGTAAGTGGTTTGTTATATCGTAGCAAGCTTATCCTAGACAGGTAAGATCGTAAACTGGGGTCAGACTGATTGAGGGAGTGACATGTTCGAAACTTTGTTAGTGAAGGCACCCGTCAGGGGCCGTGTCAACTCTGACGAATGAGGTGAGTAAGTAAAATTTGCAGACATGACTACCTGCAGATAGCGGATCTCTGAGAACTGTCTCCGAGCTTAACTCAATGTTCTACGAACCTTCTTGACATGGTTTGCGCACTCGACAAGTACATGGGAATGAGTAGATATGGCGGAGCAGTAAAATGAAACAGGAACCCGACACCGTGGTACCATATCAGCTCCCAATCGACTTCCTTACTTCAAAGCCGTTGGTCCAAGCGTGCGGGGCTTCATATTTTGCATTATGATACCAGATGTGGCGCCTGACTTCAGATTGCCACTCCACAGATCCAACTCTTACTCTGCTCGCAATATAAGATTAGAATATACGGATAGGCTTGCCCATCGTGCTCTTGATGTGCAACGACTTGACGTTTTGCCAGTTCTTCTTCAGCAATGAGACCAAGAAGTTAATGCCTACAGGGTTCACGTAAGGATCGCAATCAGAAGGTCACGTTAACCTGGACGTACTCAGCATGACATTGGCCAACACTTGGTCATCTGTCATCTGGATGTGTCCAACGGCAACACCCAGGCAAAGCACTTTTTTCAACTGGAATTTGATAGTCGAGCGAACTTCGACGAGCTTGTTTGACAGGTCTTCGGAGTGGGAAACTGGGGTTGGGAATTTCCCGGCTGTGGGGAGGGTGGGCATGACCATGACTATCCGTCACTCTGAACAGCATCACTCGTACCTTTAGAAAGACCGGGACCGAGGAGACGAGGAATCTGTTTGATGAGCGCCTCGGAAGCCAGGAAAGCATCGTATTTCTTGGCGAGCTTCTTGACAAGCTTTTTGTTTTTGTTGAGCCTGCGCTGAGAGGTTATCATGTGTTCGGTTCGACGTGAGCAATCCCCATACTTCTTCAAATCATCGACGGACATGTATTCGAGTTCAATTTGTTTAGCACGATCAATATCAGCCGCATCGGCGAGAATGCAGATGGACATGCGAGGGCGGGGAATGTTAGGCAGTCTGTAATGAAAAGATTAGCTCCAAACGGGATTGTCTGACGGGTGCGATTGTTACTTCACGGTGCCGGAGAAACGTTTGTCTCTCTGGGGGTCGTAGTTCTTGAGACCGATCTGAAGTTCGATTGTCTCTACAAAGTTGCGTTTTTTCTCGTCGCTGGCGGCGGTGAGAAGTTCTTTGACCGAGCCCCGCACGCTTGACACTGAGAGCTTGCTTCCGCTGTTTGAGACGCATCAGAATAAGTAAGAAAAACGTAACCTCCACTATACCTCATGCTTCCGTTCTCCTGTCCTCGCCGGAGGGTAAGTTGTTCAGGTCTTGAGATGATATGCGAAAATAAGGTTCAGGTGGCTACGACACATATACAGTGTGACATGAATAAGCAATGTCACATTCCGTCCGTATTTGGTAGCACCTCACGTGACCACCCGGTGTTCATGTGTGGGACTAGGTCGAGAGAAGCCTTTAGTATCTGTGAATGGTGTGTCGATACCCTCGTTTGTGTTCACTACTACCTGTATCATCTCGCCAATCATCCGAGAGTATTCTGCTTGACTGTAAAGGTACGTTCAAATATCCAGACTGCATCTGCAACTCACACTCTTTGCTTCCGAAGACCCATGTCACAGACGTGGCGGGTTGGCCCCGACCGACTGTATGTGGCATATGCACCTTTTTGGCGCAACGTGGCTGAATTTATATCTTAGAGAAAGTGCTACATCAGAATCTGACCAAGGATCGCTGTCTCCTCGAACATCGCTTCTCTCGTCTCCTTCCGAAGATGTCGGGCTTGAAGAAGGCTTGCCGGGACGAATACCCCGCGGGCCTGGCATTAAATTTCGCCACGAACGAGAGCGAGCACATTCTACCGCGTCTCCTCGGGAGCTATTGCAAATGCTCATCAACGAGGAGTACGAATCCAAGCAGACGCGCAAAATCCTGTATACCGCGTTTGATAGACTCGAACACGAAACTAGACGTGCAGAAGCCGCTGAAGCTCGCATAGACCTTACGATACAGCGCGCACGCGCTATTAATGATGACAGAATAGCTGCTCAGCAACAGACTGTGCGCGCGCAAGAGGAGTTGAAGCTGTACAAGCTGCAGCTGGACAATGCCCAAAAGGAAATTCTACGCGCACAGGACGTTCTCAAGGCTATTGAAGCCCAGCGCGATGAGGCAGAGGCTGCGGCTGTCTCTGCTCGTTCCAAGGCGCGCAGGCTGAATGAGGAACGATTGATAGAATTGGCTAGAGAAGAGGGTCGTCGATTGGGTTTCGAAGAGGGCGTCCGCCGAGGTAGGACAATAGGTTATAGGGAAGCCTATTCCGCAGGAGTCGATGATCAGCGTGGCGAAATGGGGGAAGTGGCTACCGCTGTGGTCGATAGGTTACTCGAGGACCGTGATGAACCGGAGCAAATCGAGGTCTTGGAGGAGGCCACCCCCATTCCACCGCCCTCCACTTCTAGGATAGCGCCCGAAGTGCACCGCATCGAAACTCCGGTCAACTCATCACTAGAAAACCAGCGTCATAGTTCCCGCAGCAGGCAAGATTCTTCAGAGAGTGCCAGCAGGAGTACCAGTACCCTGAGACATACACCTGACCCAGCGGTGGAACCACGGATCATTCCCGCCCGTACGATCTCTACACCGACAGCCACTAGCCAGATGTCCCGGCCGCAGTCGGTATCTCAACCGTGGACGGGTTCTCCTTCTGGGCCACCGTTTGGCAGGCCTATTTCCATCCAGCAATCGCCGCCCAGTGTACGCCATCACGTCCTTCCGGACAACTATATCCCAACTGCTGACGCCAACAATTACATTTCTCTTCCACACCCTCATGAAATGCAGCGCAGCATACCTTCTCCGACGCCTTCTCAGCGAACCTTGCGACAGGCCTCGGAAAGAGGTAGGAACCGTGATGACATGTATGATAATTACCCGCGTCGGGCCTCTCCCGACGAATCATTGGCATCTACGAAACAATCCGCGGCATCAAGCATTTCTCAGCTTGACATAGTCGGTCTGCCGACCAGTGGCAGGCGTCGAGACCGTCCCCCGGGTTTGAGCGTCATCCACGAAGACGCAAGCATGCGATCAGAGCGTACGACAGATTATTCACAAACGATTGCATCCGCCTCGGAGGCAGGACGCAATTCATTCCGAGAAATAGGGAGTAGCGACACACTGCGCCGGGACAGGAAAGCAAGGCAGCAACTTGCAGATGAGCTGCGGTATTCTGACCCTTCCACTGCCGAACAATGGAGACAACGGGCTGATAGTGTAGGTGCTTCGCTTCTCAGTATACTCTACGCACTGACTTGTTTATTTCTTCTCTGCCAACCCTAAGCGTTCTCAATCGCCTCACGATGGCCCTCAGAGACACCTCCCATCCCATGTCACATTACCCATTCCGCTATCCCCTCCCAGAGTCCTACAGCAGCCGGATTCGCGGCACCGACGGACAGCTTCCGAACGTCAGGGTCGCTCAGAGACGCGGAGCGATTACAGAGATCAACGTAGACTGTCGTCAGAGAGTTCCGTCCCTGAGATCAACGTTGAGCCTCCGGTAACCACTCCCATCCTCCCGACGATTTATTGGATCGACTAACCTTGAGTGACAGTCAGGGCCCCCATCTGATGCACCATCGAGGGGACGTGGCGGTATCCCTGCGCATGGGTTGTTAAGTCCCGACCATGCCCACCATCCTCTACCGATTCCTGTGTCTCCCGGATTTAACGGTCGGAGTTCGCCAGTTCCGAGTTCCCCGGTGACTCGTCAAGCAAACTTGGTGGAACAAATCCATGCTACTGCGCCAGATGGACAACTCCCTCCGCGTTTCTCCGCATCCCCAACTGCCAGTGGTCACCTTCAGGACCCGGTTATACCTCAAAATACAGGTGGTGGTGCACCTCAGCGTTATGCTGCTCCATCAACTGACAGAGAGACTGGACGGTCGAGGAGTCCTATTTCTTTCTACGCGGCGTCACCAGTACCGACTGGAGTAACTTATCCCGCACCTCCCATATCTCGATCCGCTGCATACAATGCAAACTCCTATCCTCTTCAGGGTGTAGGTAGTAATCCTTCGGTCACGTCGGATGGACGCCGCAGGCGTGATAGCTTGGGCGCCACTGCTGGGATGACGCCCGGTTCGAGGACTAAGCCAATACAGTCGACAGGCAGCGCTACAGAGAGCGGGGGTGGCAGTAGTCGCGGTTCTCGCGTGTCCAGGCGGCAGTCGAATGGATCCATGGTATCTCAGCCTTATTCCCGACAGCATCCAGAGGTGTACAACGATCCTGCTTTTCATGCTAGCCGCGATTCTTTCGTGGACTCTGTCACGGACGCGAACACGGTCGCAAACGGGGGCGGAGGGCCGGTCAGACCCGTGCGCATGCATGGATCACCCGCGTATTCATATGCTACTCTGCGGACGAATGAATAAGCGGAATGTACTGCAACATTTGGATATTTTCTTTTTTTTTTTTTTTTTTTTTTTCTTCTGTCGTGTTGTTGTTCGAGTGTTGATTTATAGTATGTTCCGTTGTAGTAGTGATCGCATGTACTCGTCGTTGTAGATTAGAATCGCTCCGATCGCTGTGTGCTACCAGAAAACTCTTGGTCCTTGGCGTGTGTGTGCGATGGGCTGGTTCAAGCCGTGGGAGGGTATGCCAGAACCTCGTTGTACAATGTCCACTCTGGAATTAACGGCAGATAGAGGGGGGGGGGGGGTTGCGGCGATAGAGCTATCACGCCTCTACAAGTCAAACGCCACACGGAGACATATACTCGCCTCTTTTTTTTTTTTTTTTTCACACCAACGACGATCTCCACAAAGGGGAAGATTGGGATTTGGGCGGGGTGGGAGAGAGATCACACTCAAGGTACTAAAAAAAAAAACGTATCCTCTTGGGGGGGGGGGGGGGGGGGGCGGTTGGGGGCGCTTTGTAAAAACCAACGGGTTTGCCAGAGCGCGCCGGGTGGCGGAGGGCAGGTTGGGGGGGGCCGCGCCCACGGTGAGTCGCACTTTTTCAAATCCAACGGGATGTCACGATCGCTACGTATCGACGATGGCAGTTTGGCAACAAAGGCCCGTTTGAAGGGTGTGGTTGATGCGCGACGGCGGCAGGCTGACGGTGTGTGGGACGGTATCACACGTACAACGTATTGGAGAGATTCACGGTTACAGTAAAGTAGTCGCAGCGGTCAGCGACGCGGTCTTGTCCGAGTTCGGGGTCAGCTCGCGTATATACGGTATAATTATTATGAGTGTGTCGGAGTCCCAACGTTCACCCGGCGTCTGGTCAACTCCGTAACACACCGAAACATGAACGGTGAACACTTGATGCGGCAGTGACTGACTGAATAGATCACCAAGGGACAAAGTAACGCGGCGACCTGTTGCTTTCCGCGATGACATTTTTTTTTGGGGGGGGGGTTTGAAAGGGACGGGGGCGGAGCCAACCTTGAGAAGACCCATTTTTGAAAGTACATGTACCTTGACGACGGAATCAATTGAACGAATCATATACGTACATATTGTAGGCCGGCCGGCATCACGATACGCAAAAAAAAAAAAAAAGAAAAAAAAAAAAAAGGAGAGAGAGTTCGAAGATCGCATGGTGGTGTGAGTGCCCCGTTTCGAAGCAGGCGGGGAGAACCTGGCAGTTCCGCACGCCGATCAGGAGTTGCCCCAACGGCAGGTTGTGTGAATCAGCGTGTCGCTAAGCTGAGGGTCACCACAAAACAGCTGCGGAACCTTTTTCGAGTGTGGCACCCCTACTAGATGAGTCCACCTACCTTTGGGAAATGGGTCCCATGGAATGAAGGGGGGGGGGGCCTTTGAGCTTCGAAACTCGGTGCGATCCGCAACCACGCTCAGCAACTCGTCGACTCGGTGTGGCGGCAGCACCAGGCAAAATGGGGGGGAGGGGGGGGGGTGGGGCGCTCACGACGACGAGTGTCCTACGCGATTCAGCCATGGTTCGTGGGTTGCTCCTCAGATCCTAGTCTTTGGCAATTGAATCCGTCCCCTAGTCAGTAATACTACGAGACGATGCGATCTGCCATGCCAAGTTGCGTGTCTCGGCACCATCGAACTTATTGAACGGTCAGTGCGGCGTCTCGGTCAAACAGCGACCGTGTCACCAACCATGAATTCGTCTTCCCTATCATGGGTGTCTTTGGCGAGAATCTCATTTAGGGGTCACCGTTGGGTGGAGGATCGTGGCGTTTGTGTCGCAGGTAAGGCCTTGAGGCTTGTGAGGACGATATGGCACACGCACACACGAGCGTCTCCTAGGTCACTTCGCGATGCGGCTGAATAGTCGTCTAACTTGAACGCTCAACCCTATCATCGAAGAACATACATCGCGCCTCTGGAATGATCATGATGTTGCACAGTAGGTGCTGTGATTGAGTGTCACCTTATACTTCCCGCAACGACACGGGAATAAGCATCGTGCCCACTCGCCATTATGATCGTGACTGAGACCAGGTGTGTTCAAGGTTGCAAACGGATATCAATTCCTCATGTCTTTGAAGTATCGAATCACCATGACATCACCTTTCTACCCGCATTTCCCCACCAAGACCCACCAACGTGGCGTGACTCATCCTCCTCCCGGACGCGCGCCGCATCCCCCGCTTTCCACACAGCATCCGTGTCCAAGTCCACCTCCGCGAGTGGTACGAAATGTCGTCGTTTGCCGAGACTGCACCGTTCGTACACGACGTATCCCACGTAGAGAACGATGTACACCACAACACCGATGTACGTGGCCACGATGTTCTGACGATTGAACATTACTGTGTGAGAGAACACGTCCCGATACGCGCGACACGAACACTGACCCTGACACTGAACGGTTGTACCCTGACTGCTGAATACCCCTCCGCGATGAACATGAGCGTCGCGAGAGCGACGACACCGATCGGTAGCAACGGGAACAATGGCTGAGTGTAGGGCAGATCAGAGAGGGGTCGTCCCTGTACTTTCCATGCCGCTCGAAAGCGGAGCGAAATGAGTCCAATAGAGCCCCACACCAACAATGCCGATATCCCTGTCAAGTTCAGCAGCCACGTAAAGACGATACCTTGACCCCATATAGTGGTCAAGAAAGCGAGAGCTGACACTGCCAGGGACATGCTGCCACACTCGTGATCATGTTGACACAGTGCCGCGCGGTGTGGAGATGCTTACAGTAATGCAGGAATGGGAACGCCGCGCTTGTTTGCCCACCCAAAGAACCGGGGTGCTTGACCCGTCCTAGCCAAAGCAAAGAGCATTCGAGAACTTCCATAGAAGGCGGAATTGGTCGCAGACAGCACAGCAGTGAGCAGGACTGCATTGACGACGTGTACGCCCGCACCGAAACCCGCACGTTGAAATACAACAGTCACCGGAGACGCTGTCACATCCGAATCTGCGGATCAGGCAAGTCAACAGCCCGCGAGTGATACATGCACAAGGATGACATCCCTCACCATCAGCTGCCCTTAATAAGGTCGGATCTTGCCAGTTGATGCACAATCCGATAGTCAGGATAGTCAGGACATAGAAGAGCAGGATACGGAAAAAGGTCGCTTTCACGGCACTCGGAACTGTTTTCCATGGACGAGCCGACTCGCCGGCGGCGACGGCGACAAGTTCCACTCCTCCGAAAGAGTAAAACGCATACACAAAGGTTTGTGCAAAGTTGGAGAATCCGCCAATAAACGCTTGTCCATTTTGGAAATTTGAAAGCCCCTGAGATGCGTTCAGTCATGAGAACTGCCCGACCTAGTTTCACTCACGGGTCCTGGGTGACTCTTTATCCCACCCCAGTCATAAATGAGGCCAACGAGGATGAAAACGATTATCATCACGACCTTGATGGACGCAAACCAGTACTCCGATTCACCTGTCCAGGGAGTGAGACCTGCCGAGCAGATACAACCTTGGTCAGACGATACCGTAAATTCGAACATGTATCAGCTGCATCAGGAATATCGGTACGATTATCACGAGGGCCCATTGCCAAGGCTGCACTCGAGGCGCCCAAAACTACATGCCATATTTCATTAGTATACCGACATCCCATGTGCTCACCAAAGGCACAAAATCATTACTTGTAGTATCACAGCAGCCGCTGTCAGCTCGCTCGCTGACGACGCGGCAATCATGATCAAAAAGCGGGCAAAATACGCATATCACTTACGTATAGACAGGCTCCTATGATGAAAAGGTGAGTCGCACAGCACGCATGCATGCATCATCACTACGAACCACTGAAACCAATAATTCCAACCTATTGTACCAAGATAGGTAAGATTCGAGCTTCCAACTCCGATGGAAAGACGTTACCTAGCGTAAATCCGAGAGCAGGGGACACGAATCGGGTACCGAATACCGAGAATGCACCAGAGACTGGGAACATGGCAGCCATTTCGCCCCTAAGGACAAAATGGGTGCGCGGTGGTCTCGGAAGATCAGAAAGGGAACAGCTTACAGTGCGATGACAACAGAATAGACAAACAAACCGACGACTGCGTAGGAAAGCAAGGCACCCCCTGGACCGGCAAGTGCAATAGCCTTTACAGACGTGAGTAAAAAGGCATAACCAGGATCGTTTCGCTCACAGATCCGGCACTCAAAAAAATACCTGTCCCAATCGTTCCTCCGATAGCTAAACACTTTCACTATAACAATGGCCTGGACTCTGATACGGGCTCAAAAACTCGCCAATCATCATCAGATGTCGACTCTGCATAGCTCGTTTTGTTTCATGCTCTGTGCTTGTGGAGAACACGGCATGCAGGTCCAGGCGTCGTCGCTGCCCCGAACATTCTATAGTGGTAGCTTGATGCGGCCCTTCATCGTAATCCGTGACCTTTCCGCCCGCTGTACTGGAAGAAGATGCGGGTCGTAGACTTCTTGATGAGGTACTTGCCGCCATTATATCTGAAGAGGTTGGTTAACGAACTCGAGCGCCGAGTATGAACCGGAAAGAAGCGGCCACGAAGAAAAAAAAACCAATCATCGCTGTTTTACGGTATTTCAAGTGCAAGAAGCATGCTATCTCGCGTAATTCTGGCATCAACTTCATAGAGTGCAACTACAACACACAGCTCATCCCTGACGCGCATCGGACTCTACAGACAACCGAAAGTCTATCTAGCGAGAATACGATTACAATCTTGGTCCTGCCAACTGGGTATCTAGACAGCGCCGACGGTCCCAAAAACAGCTGTCGACGTATCGATAATGGAAGCAGTGAAAGCGGGGTTAGAGAATATGGTACACCAAAGAAATATTAAGTCATTATAAAGCGTTTAATTTTCCAGTGAGAAGAGAAGGGAAGACGATATAACATGTTCATAGAGGGCGTAGGTGTAGGATGAGTGTGGCACGGACACTGATTAATTGCGGGGGTGAAAGGCGAGTTTGCACTCCATGGCAGCTGGGAAGATGACCTGGACGAAGAATCTATTGAGTACAGTAAATCCATGGATTAGCAGGTAAACGTACAAAAGCATCTTTAATCTCCATGCTCTTCTCGTTTGTTTCAGGGGGGGCCGTGATATTAAAATTTCTTGTCAATGATGCAACCGTGATTCTGAGCATCATATAAGCCAAGTTCATCCCTCCACACTGGCGACTTCCTGTCCCAAATGGCATCAGGTACTGCGCCATCTTTCCAGTGGCGTCTGGTCCCTGGAGCCATCGTTCGGGGATGAAACTCTCCGGCGAGGGAAATATGTTTGGATCGCGGTGCATCGACCAGCTTTGCGTAGCAATTACCGTTCCTGGAGGTAGGGCATAACCCATCAAATCGAATGGTTCTTCCAAAGCACCGTTCCTAGAAATCGATGATGGAACAACGCGCTCCAGGTCGCTAGGCGCTGCAGTGTACAGTCGGAGACCTACACGGATTGAGTTCCTGGGCGATCAGTATGGCAAACAGGATGCTTTACCTTCTTTGATGAACGCATTCAGGTACGGAAGCTTTTGAAGGATAGCTAGGTCTGGAACGACGTGACAATCAGGCATTGCTTGATCGAGTTCCGCTTGCAACTTGCACACGATGTCCGGCCTGCGACTCAATTCCCAGAGAAAGTATGACAGGGAATTGGAAGTAGTATCAGTGCCTGCAATCCTTCAAACGACAAACGACAATTAGACCCTCCATTATGAATTTAGCTTTAAACAGGAACGGACATGTGCGCCATTACTTCCGAAATAATATCGTGGTCAGGCATCTGTTGGTGGGGCGAATACTTGTATTCAAGGAGGCGCTGCAGCAAAGTGACTCTCTCCGAATCTGAGCTTCCTTCCATGCCTTTGGCACGCATTTCATACACGCGGGCGCCAACAAACTAAAAGGCGCTGTGAGTGAGGAATGGATGAGACAACTCAAGGGATGGTAAACACAAACTTCGCCAATGATCTTGTCCGAGTCGCAAATTCGGCGCCATCGCCGATTAGGGATACGACAAACCAAGTTCCATAAACAAGATGGCATGGTGCTTCGCTAACAGTAACCGATCAGCCAGTACCGAGTATCTCTCGGACGGAACCTACGACAATTCCTCTCTTTGGAAAGTCGGATATCGCAGTCGCAATCGGGTCCATCCCGCCGAGGACCCATTTACTGAGAGCGCCTTGGCGATAACCATGAGAGGAAGAAATGATGATATCGACCATGAAGTGACGGAATAACGCGAGGCAGTCCAGGGGATATTTACCGCCGACATGCTCGAGGGCCTGATTCATTTTAAGACATGGAAGAAGCAGATTAAATGCCACCTACGGTAACGAGTTCTAAAACGTGGTCATGCGCTTCCATCTGGAAGAGAGCCAAGTTTGCCGGAATATAGTGCTGCGCATACCCCTTGCGTCGCACTGAATGCCCGATATGATCGAGGGTGGTCATCCTATGATCAAATAAGTGCATGTGCAAATTGATTAACGAGAGCTGTGATTACGCATGGTCGTTCTCGTTCCTATCAAGGGGTGAGTCAGCTCGAGCGGGGGGGCATGGCGTGAGCAACGAACGTAAGGAGACTCTTGTAGAACTTGCTCTTGTCGAATTTGTGGATGGAGTAGACGCTTCGCATTGATGTAATATCCTTGAAGATCACCTTTTTGGGACCGACACGCACAACTGGGCCGTATTCCTCAAAGAGTCGGTGATTGATTTTGCATTGTTGAAGGCGGAGAACATGCGTAGTCATCCAGAGATCGGACACGGCCGCATACCAGGGACCGGGTATCGCACTTAGGGGGGACAAGAAGAGATGGTATATGGCGCGCACGACGACGTAGAGAATTAGGAGGGAAACGAAGAGGAGGGTGATGTTGTGGGATAACCAAGCGAGTGAAAGCGCGGGGAGGGTCCTTGCTGATTCCATAGTGATGAAGATGGCCAGGGGAGAGAATAGTCAGAACGGAGGAGGTCAAGGTCGCCTGCGTGCGGGGAGGGGGGGAAAGGGGGGCAGCCGTGGATGAAGGGAACGGGGCATCGACTGACTTTTTATACACATCTCCTCGGAGGTGTGACAAAAACATATCATAACAACAGTCACAAGGCAGATTCCACCCGCCGAACCCTCGACCGGACGTCATCGGTGCGCTGCAGACCACGCAAAAGCTGATCTACTTTCCCGATGGGGATGTTGCTATATCCCAAAGGACATACACCCACCGAGCCGTGACACCCGGTGACTTTATCGTTCAGTCTGCACCGTCGGCACTGCGAGCGGTCTCATTTGACGCCGCTCCAGACTATCCTTTATGAAATGCCACACGGACCTATCGTCGAAGTCACTGAGACTGGACCGAATAACGGCAGCGACTGGGCCTCGCCCCCGTTCTGCATAGAAAAGGTACATACGCTGGTCTTCTCCGCGTCCACATGGCATTGTGGGGGTGCTCCAACCATGGCATTCCTAGATTGTCTATATTCGAACACGGAATGCGTTCAGCGTAAATCAGAATAGAATACGTCAAATCAGAGCAGGAATGCTGACCCGTCCAAAAGCCCCCCCAAAAAAGCGGTGTTGATGAAGCGCCGCTCTCAAGCAAGGCACCGAGTTCGTTGATCGATTTTCACGAAGGACGAGGTCCCTTTGGTAACAGGACCAACTCAAGGGGACGGCAACTCCAGATCACGACCCGCAAGTCGTGCCCAAGATCACAAGCAATAAAGCTCTAGGAAGTGTCAGCCAGCAGACGTAACGTCCAATTAAGAAAAAGAAACGTCCAGTGAGGAAGCAGATACATGGCAACGAGGATATGAAAATTTGACGGGGTGGCGGACGCCGCAGGGCGAGAGATCCGTGCTCGAAACCGACTAACGACTCGGTTGGCTCTGCGCGGGGGCACACAGCTGAGAGATTCCAGCGGTCAACTTGATCGGAATCCTCGGCGCGGCGCTACTCCAACTTGGGCTGAGCTTAAAATTCCTGATTCAGTGCTCTCGGCCGATCGCCCTCATCTGGGTCCTCTGTTCATCAGTCGTGCATGGCACAAACATGGCATTTGGTTGCCTACCCATCATCTAGCCTTGGTCGACTTGGTCAGCGAGGACCATACCTTTGGCGATCTTTACCGTCTCTACGCGGAAGTAGACCAGCACTGTTGCTGGATCTTACCCGGATAAACGCCAGCACCGTAGAAAGGTGAGATCGTCCCTCCAACTCTATCGCCCTCAAAAGCTTTATTCACACACACCCTTCATCTGCCGTCTTTCGCATCGCCATGATGCTTGACAGCTTCTTTTTCCGAGTAAACAAGTTGCTCGATCGTTACCAATTGGTCACGGTGGTGTAGTCTACATCTTTAAATTGTCCATGCGTGAAATCTCGTCAGAGCGCCACCCCGGTTCCTCAAAGAGCAAGACGGACGGCGCGTCTTCTGTCTCCTCGGAAACGATGCATTAACCTTCAGCTCACACTAGCATTAGATCAGATCGATGCCCAATACCGACCGCCACGGCCAAAGTCAGAAGCCAGCAGCGCCTTGGACCGTTAGCGGTTCGTTGACGGCATAATTGTTGGATCTCTCAGCTGAGCGTCATCTCAGACCAACAGTATCTCGCGAAACAGCTCTCGCATACCCCACTCCTCGTCTCACCTGCTCTCTCGCGTGCGCGGTCGACGACTGCGCATGCCAGGCAAGCGGGCCATTCGGGGTCGGTTGTCATACTAGAACTTGCAGGATAGCCCTGGGTAGCGATGGTAAATGTCTGCTCGAGCATTGCCTGGATTTCCGAAGATTGATAGGAAAGTTGGAGAGTAGACGTGTTGGTGACAGGCGCCTCGCCATTGTGAGGAGGACCGCCGTTTGCAAGATATATGAGGAGAGGCGTGCTGTCGTTTGCACCCATCATATCACATCCGAAGAACGTCGGCCTCCTAGTGAGGTTCTGTGCAGTGAACTCCTCAGTAGACGTTGGCACAGGAGGGAACGAGTACGCTGGCGACAGTAACATAGTTCGATTTTGTGTGGCCTAATGGCTGGTCACTATCAATGAGCTTTCTATGCAATGGCAACTCACAATCAACGAGTTTCCAGTGGCAAAGTTGTCCCGAGTACCCGCGGACTGCAGTGCATTGCATCAGCTACTGGCAACAGCAGGGCTAGCACTACACTCACAACATCAATTGCCAAGATCGTATCCACACCACGAGCTGTCACGAGCAAGGGTTGTAACGGAATCTCTTCTCCGTCCTCGCCACCATCCACAAGCATTAGATCCTCCTGATTGGATGATTCGAAAGTCTCCGGTGCGATGCCGTAAAACGGATTCGGCCACGACGCAACATCAAGTTCAATACCCGGCTCTGGCAGGAGCAAGTTTATCAAAGAAATTGCGGAACCGAAGACAGATTCCAAAGTGTCCTGAAATTCTCTCGTATCGCTGGACGCAAACACTGAACGGTATGACTCACCGTGATGTTGAACTCGTTTAACAGCCCGGATGAGGTCCCAGCCACAAATGATAACTGATCATAGTTCGTAATGCAAACGCTGTTGTTCGTCGTGCCCAGGTACTTTGTTGGCGCGAACGCAGATAACATGGGGTCGAAAGAGCCCATTTCAACTATGTTCCGCGTTAGTACTAAAGATCGATCGACGGGTCGCTTTTTACTGACAGACATTGAACTCAAATAGGGTATTGGAGAGCGGTATGATGCTCCGAGACAAACCGTTCGACGTATTTTGACCTGGTACGGAGAGGTCTGACAGGGTAATTGGGAATGGCATCGTGTATGACATAAATGATTCACTGACATTCATACGTTAGTGCATTGTTATACCACCTGCCCCCCAGTACTCACGTTTCGGCGACTGACGACCACAGAGTTCCCGCACCATGGGCATTGGATTCATCGTAGAAATTCGATGAGAATGTCCCATTGACGAAATGCCTCGCCAGCAGGCGTGCCCAAAAGTCTGCAAGCGTCACAGTATGACCAGCATCATATTTTCCCCGTAGTTCGTTGGCCACTTGGACGAGGTACCTGATATCAGGCTGGGGATCGGAACTAGGCGCTAGGAAGTTATGTCCGGCGTTCCATCCGCCCCACGTGTTGTTAGCAACGATGTGATCGGGGTATCCGAAGATGAGTTCCCGCATCGTCGGGAAGTTGGCCTGTGAGAGGGATGTCACGAACCACGCCCCTCCCGACAATCCTGTCAAGTAAGTTGCCGCCTGAAGCAGTCCCCCAAGACCGACATTGTTGGAGGAGGCGTTCCTCCCATCCAACGCATTGAGCACCCCTGCACCGAAAATCGCAGCCCGGTAACCTCCTCCGCTCGTTGCGATGCCAAAGTTGGGGGTCTGCGAGCTGGACCCGTTCAGGATACTGGACACGTAAGAAGGTAGGGCGATGTTGGTAGCCTCGACGTTTGCAAGGTAGGTTTGCCATGCCTGGGGGATGACTTGTGATCGGCGAGCCTGAACATACGAGGCTTCATAGGTGGAGAGGGTTTGGTTCCCCGGCGATCCTGCCATGCGAACGAGTGTGAGACCCTCCGGACATGCATCTGCCACTGGCGTGTAGGCCGTCGAGGCAATGCTGCGCGCTGCGACTAGCCATGCCGGCAGTGACAGTAGACAGAACCAGCTGGCGGCGTTGATTCCCGAAGTGCGCGACATCATACTCGATTCGAGAGGGGTAGCGGATACCGCTAACAACTTGTACTCGTTTTTATCTGGTTTTGGTTTTGATTTATAAACGTCAGAATATCGCCCTGGATATGAGGACATTATCGATCGGCTGAAGTAGATGTGGGATACACACAGAAATATCAATGTTCCGGGTAGAACAACGCGCATGCAATGGATATATCAATCTTGAAAAATAAGTACTGCGGGTCAACTCAATAACCTCACCCGCAATTGATGTTGTTTGTAGCAACGCGCACGGGCATCAGAGATGTGTGTCTTGTAAAGGGACGTCCTGACTTATCACTTGTTTCGTTATGATAGTTGTCAAACCACTAGACCGTAACGGCGACAACCAACACATCAGTTTCCGATCGGTAGCCAACGGTAAGCACCACCATTCCACGGATCTGAGTCGTTGGTTTAGCATAATGAGCGCAGCATCAGCGTGTTCCCCCGCGTTCTCCCGGAGCCACGTGCAAGTCAGATTCACGAGTTTTCACGGAGATAGCGTCATCACGAACCTTCATAATGTGTTCTTACTATTTCCGAGTCGCATGAAGCCACTTCTGCAGGCGTCCGTCAACCTCGACCATTGCCGGCCTGTGATCCAGACAATCGCCTTAGTCACACCTCGGGCAAGATCGGATAAATTTTCATAATATAGGCAGTACATAGGCCAAAACAGATTCCGCCTGGAAAACCACCTAAGTTTCGTACAAATTTTCCACAACAAACCCAGAGAAAGTACTTGACTTTGCCTGGGAAACTTATGCCAACTAAGAAATTGTCTAAACTTAGTGAGAATAAGAAGTTAGGGTCTGTAATAGCAAATTATTAATCACATTTTCAGAAAAAGCTAAATAATTTGTTGGAGATATATATACTGGATCGGGTACATAATATGTACAGAAAATTTATTTTGAGCCAAATCCTGACTCAGATTCGCCACCAAACTTTCACAAAGAAGGTGATGTATATTTTGCATAAGAGTGAACCATGAGACCAGACTACTTATTTGTTGTACAAATTCTAAATATTATGTGAGGGGGCCACTCACACCACGCTAGAGGGCCACTCACAGGACCACCAAGAGTTTGAGAAGTGGACCATTCAGAGGGATACAAAGGGTGTGATGATCAGTTGGAGCCCCCACCTAGCCGAATAACAAGCTACACACAGCAGAGCGATGGCGAAGAGAGTACTAGTAGCTTCCTTGAGCCACAACAAATGCACCGCCTATCATAACTCATTAGCCTCCAAGTAGACAGGAAAAGGAATACTTACCGGTGGTACAACTGCCCGGCGGTTGCGGTCCTTGGCTTTGACTTTTTTCGGCTGCCTTTTGGTGTGGGAAACATGGCAGGCATGGTGCTGGTATGGCATCAGCACAGAACGGAGTCCGTCTGTACAACTTACCACCATTTTGATGGGGCTGATCACAGGAAGGGCAGTCACGGACTTGACGGCTTAATAAAAAACGCAATCTATATATTGTGATAGGTAAACAATTGGACGGCCAAAGGAAGAAATGATAACATACTACGCCTAGATGTAACCTTCTGACCTTTGTTCCTCGGGTAGTAATGGGGGAACAATTGAACAGCCTAAGAAGGAAACAATAACGTACTTCACCTAGGCCACCAAACTTTTTCATCCATTTTCGTCCGAAGGTAACCTTCTACCCCTTTACCCTTGTTCCTTGGCGAGCGAGGTCTGGTTCAGTTGGAGGTTGAGCATAAATGGAAAGGCTTGTTGAAATTTTTGAAAGACTGTGTATACAGAGATTTTGCGAGACTCTGGACACATTCCGTTCACCATGGTCCTATGCAGTTGCACTATCTGTGAGGGAAAAGAAGTTAGTAAAGAGGTGAAACGAAATCATCAATGCAACGAGCGCAGTCAGCTTAGTTTGCAGGTCCGGGATCAGGCATCCACTAGGGAAAAGGTTCTTCATGTTCTTGTCACGTCGATTACTAGCTAAACGGGACCCTAGTCAGATGAGCGGATAGTCTCTAGACCGTCGATCGAAGATGTGAGTCCGATCCTGATGGATGGATTGACAACAGAACATCATGTAACAATTCTGTAGGATGGATCAATCGATGATATTGCACAGAATATATCAAGAATGACCTTACAAAATGAGGTGAGTTGACTCAAATGCAGTCAACAGAGGCTGATGGTACTGGAGGACCCGTCAATCGAGGAGATCTCACGAAATATATTCAAAATGACCCTACAAGACGCAACGATGGCTCACCATGCGACACCAAGAGGACTGGGCATCCATCCACCGAATACTACCACTCCATTCGCCACCACCCCACTGAATCTTACACCGCAACCAGAGCATAACCCTTCAGATACAGTTTTTGCCGAGCTTGCTCTCATCGACCACAAGCTACACAGGCGAACACGAAATATTTCCACCATGGTAGACAGCTTGGACATGCAAGGGACGCAGGAGGCAGTAATGATGGCGCTAAGGGAGGGGTTAGTCTGGTTAAAGGAGCACAAGGATAAAGTCACATACCTGGATGTCGCAGAGGATGAAACGAATAGGCTACTTCGCAGCCAATTGGTGGACAATATGGAGGGTGTTCTCGCGGCTCTGGAGAGGATCAAGATGACTCTGGAGGCACGAACTGCGGAGAATGCCTGCCAAAGGGAACACACAGCGGAAACTGTCCACACTGGTGAGACACCTTAAAAAACATAATCTTCAGTTGCTCATCAGCCTATAGAAAGTAAATTCCACCAACATTTCCAAAAGGCCAACCCGACTATTTTCTTGCCGATGCTCATAGCACTCATTTTCAACGTCTTCGGGCATGTCACACGCCCCTGGTGCAATGCTTTGTTGGGGTTGCTGAACCTATTGTTGTCTACGCTTCTTGGAGAGCCCACAGTGCAAGAAGGGATGACTGGACAATCAGGAGTGGGTATAAACAACTATCTGCCTAGTGATATATGCACAACTCACAAAAAATTTGGCCTTGACCCCGTAATCCACACCTATGTGGCCTGCCCCAGATGTTGCAGCATGTATCTGCCTGTCTTGGATGGGAAACACAGTGTCTACCCCGAACGCTGCATGTTCACGAGGTATCGAGGAGGTCAACCCTGCTGACAATTGTTAGTCAAAATGGCGAAACGGGGCTGTATGAAAGTTAATGGGCCCATTAAGCCATTTGTGGTTCAGGATTATGGAGACTTTTTGGCGGGACTACTAAGTCGTCCTGGCATGGAGAAAGCACTGGAACACGGAACGCTGCTCAATGATGCACATCAGCTCTGGGATATCAAGGATAGGACCGCGATTACCAAAGTCGAGGGTCCTGATGGGAAATCCTTCATGGACGGGTTGAAGAGGAGTGACCTTCGCCTAGCCTGGAGCCTCAGCATTGATTGGTTCAACCCTCACGGAAACAAGACTGCCGGCAAGAAGAAATCAGTGGGCTTGATCGTGATGACCATCCTCAATCTCCCCCCTAGTCTTCGGTACAAACCCGAGAACATCTATTTGGTGGGCATCATTCTGGGGCCGAGGGAACCTTCACTCGATGAGATAAACCAATTCCTCTGACCTCTCGTCGACTGCTTTGTGGCCGCTTGGGAGACTGGAACTTGGTTGACAAAAACCACAGTGCATTCCATGGGTCGCTTGGTACGATCAGTTATTGCTCTGGTCATTAGCGACCTGCCAGCTGCTCGAAAGATCAGCAGCTTCGCGGCCGCCACGTCACGGCATCTCTGTAACCTTTGCTGACTGCAAAAGTCAGATATAGGGAGCTTCAACTACAATAGTTGGAGACGCCGCACCTCCCAGGAGTACCACGAGGCAGCCACCCAATGGAAAGATGCAGATACCAACAAAGATCGCGATAAGATCTTCAAAGAAACAGGTGTATGGTGGTCCGAGTTGCTTTGCCTGCCATATTGGGACCCCACTCGCTTCCTCATTCTCGATGGCATGCATAATCTTTTCCTTGGGTTAATGCAATTTCACTTCAGAAACCTCGTTGTTATCGATAAACAAGGGAATAAAGACTTACGCAAGTCTCGAACGTCGCCAGCTAAGCCCGTGGACCCCAAAGAATTGGAGAAAGGGAGGAACATCTTGGGAAAAAATTTGACGGAGACTGCGTTGAACCGAT
>JBBPJJ010000174.1:0-26899 GCA_038088635.1 Veloboletus limbatus
ACAAACGTCTGCCACATGGCATCCAGTAAACCGCAGAATATATATAGCCACGCGTGGGCTGGATATGCAGAGTCACTGAAATCAATTGGCGGTGGCACAATGGTTCGCGTATAGTTCCTATGACTTCCTTGAGTTTGAATGCCTAGGTTCGAGAGGAACAACGTACTTCTGATACATATATGCCCATATGTGGACAGCAAAGACCATTGCTGTTACGATGACCCAACCAGTAAACGCACGAGTTCGACGCCTGAACTGCGGCCGATCAAGGATGCCGTACCCGAGGAACATGGATCCAAATATTTGCGCTGCCCAGTAGATGAATGCGTTGAGGCTACGTGTGCGAATATTGAAAAGTGCGGCGTTATAATCATTTTGCTCTAGTTATTCGAACAAAGCTGAGCTTGTCACGGGAGACAAGATGTAAGATATGATACTCACGCCATGTGTAGAAATAATTGCTTGCGACGAACATGGGAAATAACAAGATAATCATCGGATCGGTCTTGAGAGCAACGTAAAGGCTGTAGAATTCTGCTTTCCAGGAAGGGTGACGGGGCAAGGTAACTTTCGTGCCATCTGTCCGAATAATTCTCGCCGGGTCAGCCATCAATGGAGCCAAGGCCACTCCGATAAGAGTAAGGACCAAGAAACCGATCTGATAGTACATGAATCTTAACGTGATGCTTATCTGGGAAGTGAAGCACCACCCACATAGGTAGCGTTTCCAACTTCAGGAACCAAAGTCAAACTAATTGTGACCGCATTGGAGTATAAGACTCACCTGAACCACCCTGCGAAGGTATCAACAATGAAATCCAATAAACAAGTTGGCAGCCTGCTACGTACCTGATTATTGAAATTGAGCCCGAATGCAACTGCTGAACCGATGACAGCACCCAGATTGAAAATTGTCCAGAAAACACCAATGAAGACACCCTTTTGTGTCTCTGTGGGATAAGCCATCATCATACAACCTTGTGCGGTCCACAGAAGCCCTGCACACATTCCGAGAAAGGCACCCGCAACGACGACAAAATCATATGCGTTCGGGTGAATATTGACCGCTCTAAAGAGTGGATGAGTGAGCGCTGGTGATGGTTTGTGACATGTCCGTACAGATACGACGCAATGTAAAGAGAGTATCCCAATGTTCCGAGGAAGAGCGTGAGCCGAGGCCCGAGTACATTGTTGAACGTTCTGTAGAGGATCAGTTGTCAATGCACACCATGTGGAAGAGCGAAACCGACCCGGAAAAGAAAGCGAAGAAAGCAAAGGTAGCATAAGTAGCTGTGGATGCGTTGTCCTGGGCTGATGTATTGACCTGACCACCCCCGCCAATCCCTCCTAGGGCGTTAAACATGCCAGGGCACATGAAGCAGACGAATCCAAGCATGGCTACCTGGAAATAAGGGTGGTAATAGAATCCTCTCAATCCTGTGGGGCGTTCGAATATCTCCTCACGTTGGGAGCCAGAGTCCTCGCTCCCACCTGTCAGAGGCTTCTCTGAGAGGATGTCTGCCATGAGAACGAAGACGAAGGAGGATGCGGTCCTATCGTTGCCACGCGGGTACTTATGGGTCTTTCAAGCCGTTATTTACCAAATGGTCAGGGAACAATGGGGCATGTGAGCTTCGGATCTAATTCGCCCGATTGAACCCAAAAATATCGGTGGAGCGCCTAGCCCACGGGGAAATTCTGCCGTCGGATGCAGAGTTCAGCGTGATAGATACAATCCGAGGCAAAACATGGCGCCCTCTGGTGCTAAGTATTCGGCGATACTGCAGGTGCAGACTCGTCAGTGAATCTTCGCTTGGTACTCGTGGTGGTGTGTCACGGTCATGTTCACCCGGCAGGCTGTGTCTGCACAAGGTGGCCTCCCGGCAAGATAAGACGATAGGGGGTCTGTGGCGTGCGCACTGGTGGCAAGGCACGCGGTCCGCATCACTAGTTCATACTACACGGACCCAGATTCGAGTTGCTCCTCGCTTGAAAGGTTTGTGTCACATTCAACGGGTCTGTCCGTTACGGTCATGCGCTTCTGTCGGGCAGCCTGAATATGGAATGTTCTGACGATTCTTGAGCGCTGGTTGCCGTTCACGCAGGACCAAATGAATGGAAATACCTGATGGATTCCTTCCTGTATAATACCAGCTGGCGTAACGTGTGAAGGCATCTCTGATAGGCTCGACCAATCCCTAACTTGAAAACAACATTTTACAGTGGTCCGACAACCTATAGCAGCCACAACCTTAGGCAGAGGACATCTCGTGTGCCAAACAAGTACCTGGGCAGACGCTTGGATACGTAAAAGCGATGACAAAATTGGAGCACGACAGAGATCTGGCAAGACTGTATTTTTTCTAAATGGAATGCTTAAGCCTCAGGCCGCGCAGGCAGTGAAATGTCCAACCAAGACCATATTCTGAGTCGGATACGCCCAAAGATCCGCCTGCGACCAGCGAAAAATGTCACCATGGTTATCTTCATACTTGCAAATTTGTACTTGAGACTGCGAGCCTTAGTTCGGTAGCCTAGCTTCCTTCAGAACAACCAGTGTTCGACTGCAGCTTTTGGTGTTCAAACGTTCACCCACTGTTCGATGCTCTGACCTGCAGCGCCTACGCGAGGGAGACATGATCATGCAGGCCCCATAGCATTGAATAACAGAGGACTGCTCAGCCTCTCTTATATTTGCCATTAGACCAAGTATGACGCCTGTGCTGTCCACTCATGATTTGATAAAGCTTCAGCTTGAGAATCTGGCTACTATCAATGAAAGTTACAAGTAACTGACAAAATGCATCTCGGGTGTTTGGAACACAAGCCTTTGGATAATAGGTGTAAATAAGTCACAACAATGACTACGCTTGTCTTTTCAAGTGCTGGCGCCTGAACAAGCTTGCAGTAAGGCGTTTGTACTGCGCTCGTGCTTGCTGTTCTTAACTTTTTGACAGCATGGCCATGAATGTTGTTGACAGGGTTAATGGTTTCATGGAAAGGTGGTCCAAGAGTGGCGAGACTGAATGGTATGTTCGGTCGTCTATCCTGTGGTATTTTTACTCAATATCCCGTTTGTAGTCGAAATTTCCTTCTTCTAGCTCATCAAAACCCCACGGACCCGACCAGCATTGAAACGCTTACAACTGCGTATCATACCCTGCTATTTTCTGCTTTGAGAACTTGGACTTCAAGTAGCTTGCTAACTCCGCAAGGCTTCATTGATTTTGTCCAGTCAGTCCTGGTTTCCTTGCCTTCCTCCTCTGTTCAGTCTCGGCCTATACAAAGCAACAATTTACTCGGAGAACTGCTCGTCGACATTGTCTGGTCCCTTGACGTGCAATTGGATGAACTTGTGACGGATGCCAAGGTTATCATTGCCACTGCAGAACATACAACCAGTGACTTGCAGAAAGCCACGGAGATAAAGCAGACCGCTGAGCAAGACAAGGAATTTCTCGTTGATGTTGTCAAGAAGCTTCTGGTAAGCACCAACGACTCCCCAGAGTATACAGAACCCACTTTTTATCTAGTTCACTGGAATCACCGACGTAGCTGTATGCCGAGAGCGCCTTGATTTGAGCCTCCTTGCCAATATAGGCCTTGTATCGGACAGGTCATCATTTGACAAGAAGGAGATTAGAACAAGGACCGGCCTTTTGTAAGTCCCCTATGAGTGGTATTTTGTTTAGGATTGACGTTCGGTCGATCTGCAGTTACAAGCAAAATAAGTTCAACCTTCTCCGCGAGCAGTCCGAAGGCTACAGCAAGTTATGCGTGGAGTTGATGAGTTCTCTGGGGCCTTCGCATTCTCTACACGATGGCAGACCTGCTGAAAGTGCTGCATCCATAGAAGATCGCTCCCGAATTGTATGGGACAAGATTATGGGCCTTATTGGATATTTTGACCTCGATCCCAATCGTGCCCTTGATATCATCCTTGATGTTCTGACCGTCAACATCACGACTCACTACACTTTTTTCCTCTCCCTTCTGTCATTCTCTCCGTGGTCGGGTACTATAAAGCGTTCCATGGCTAGCAAATTCGATACTTGCATGCTACCTGCTCCATCTTCAGACCAATATCGAGGGAAATCACTTGACGAAATTCTTGAAATCGCCGAAACACTATCTCTCGGTTACAAAGGTCTAAATTCCGTTCCAAGTGGCCCCGAGTCGCGGGTACTCGCTCAAGTCCTTGGTTTCAAGTTCGCTTATTATCAGGTTTGCCGTATGTCGTAGAAACTCTTCTTTCTCTGATTATGTACAGGGTTTGGACGTACACGAGCCATCGCCAAAAAACTTGTACATTACCGCCGCTATCTTGCTACGGGAAGGGTTCGTTTCGCTCGAAGAGTTGTATCCCCATGTGCGTTGGCTTTCATCATTGAATGGGCACCACCTCATGCCAAACACTCAGTTATCACCCACCGATGAAGATATGGATTCGTACCACAAGGATTATCTAGACCAAGTACACCAAAGGATTGCAGACGCCAAGATCACCCAACTAGCGATGGCAGCCCCTCTAGAGTCGACAAGCTCCGGCTCTAAATCGCATCCAGAGCCTGCAGAGGAAATCAAAAAAGGCCTAGACCTGAAGCCTCCTAACCAGAAGGCAGCTCTCGTTTGCGCCTTGCTCTCTGTTGGCGCGTTACGTCCTGCTTTTGCCGTATTGACCAAGTTTCCGTGGCTCGTAGATGCTCACGTCGAACTCGCAGATTTGATGCTCCGTGTTCTCAGACATTCTATCGCCCCTCTTTACGATACAGCATTCGTTCTCAAGGAACGGAATTCTAGCTTCACTCAGCCTCGTGCTCGATATGGGTCAACAAGCGGCCTCTCGACGCCTACCCGTAAGCTACAGTTGATATCATCCGCGCCGACGCCCCCCAGCACAGCGACGACGGAGTTTGTGTTCTTTTTTCCTGACTGGTCGGAAAGAGTTCCGCTTTCGACAACGTCCGAAGATTTGGTTGATGTCATCGAGCCTCTTATGAGCTTTGTGGGCCTTCACATATCTCGTGATCCATTGTTCGTTTCGAAAGTAACGCGTTTAGGGAGGTCTCAATTAATGTCTACGGTGAATCCATTATCCTATCACTTAGCCAATGCGCTCATCTTTCTTCCAGGCTCCTCTTGACCCAGTCACGAAGAAGCCCACAGGGGAGCAAGATTCCTCAAATCCTGTTCGTGTGTTCTGGTTCAAACTCTTGCGTCTTTACTTCCTGCCCTCCCTACCTCTCATTCGAGGAAATGCTGTGTGCACTGTTGAGATCTGGAACATTATTCGGCAGTATGAAACTACAGCTCGGTGGAAACTTTACGGGGAGTGGAAAACAAGCATATACGCCTCGCATCCAGAACTTCGCATACGTCAAGTGCAAACTGACCGGGAATCAAAAGGGATATTGAGACGATTATCACACCAGACCATTGACACGCTTTCTGGAACGGTCGCGAAACTGGCTCACTCCAATCCTTGTATTTTCTTTTCAAATGCCGTCAACCAAATTATGGCATATGACAATTTAGCGGGTGTGGTGATCCAGGCGCTTCGATATGTGACCACTATGGGTTTTGATGTATTGGTCTACATCATTCTCGACGCACTCTCAAATCCTTACAAGAATCGGGTAAAAGATGATGGTGTTAATATCTCAGATTGGTTGCAAAGTAGGTTTGGTAGTGCCATATCATTACATATTATTGACAACAACAGGTCTTGCGTCATTTACAGGAATGCTCTTTCGTCGATACAGTGCAGATCTGTCCCCGCTCCTGAAATACGTTGTACATCAATTATACAACGGCCAAACGACGGAAATAGTGGTCCTTCGCGAGCTAATCTGGAAGATGGCTGGCATTGAACCTCTTCCAAGTTTGTCGGACTCGCAAATTGCTGCGATGGCCGGTGGTCCAGCATTACGCATTGAAGCAATCGCTTCCGCAACTCGAGGTGCTCGTCTGGATCCTAGTGATGCAATTCTCAAAGGTCCTCAGCGACTGGGAAAGAGCCTAGTGGAGACATCTTTGGCATTGCCTCTCCTTATTCAGGTTGCTCAGCAGCGTCAGTCCTGCGTGTTTAAGGCTCCAGACACCTATCTTAAGTCCCTTGCAAGTCTGTTCGATACCGTAGGTTGCGCGTCATGTCGTGCTCGCATCTTGGTCTCAAAGTCGCTTGCCCAATTCAGACCCACGGAGTGCTGTTGCAGTACCTGGAACTTCTTACTTCTCCGGCCGTTGTTCCCCCTGAAGACTACGCGAAGAGGATCCTTCCTTCTTTAGCCGACCTCGGGGAATTATACGGAATATCTGCTCCGATTTGCATGCAAATTATTCGTCCAATGCTCAACAATATGCTCTTGGTATAGTTTGACCAGCCGTAGTTGATTTCACTGTTGATAACGTTTTAGAAAACGGCCTTGTCGATGCAAGAGAAAGAACGTGCCGCCAACGAAGAAGCTGAGAAGCGTCTGAAGGCTCGGCTGTCGGCAAAACGCGACCCATCTGCATCTGCGTCGCGCATGGAGTCGCCGAGTGGTGCCAATACGCCCCGGGACAACCCTGAACAAAGACCACCACTGGTCGAAATCAACGAGGATAACGCGATGGAAGTCGAATTGGAAACCACCACCCCTGCTGCGGAGGTGCGTCTGCTCTATGTGACTGTATGCTCAGTGCAATACTATCGCTATTTATTTTGTAGAGTCCTTGGATACCAGAATTGGAGGCGCTTTTTGACGATGTGCGCAAGATCGCAAAGAGTAGCGCGATCGACGTGATCGGGTAGGTCTTCTGAAGTGGAACTGGGTATCTGATTTAATAAAACTATATCAAGCCCTGGTTTTTACTTGACGTTCTGGCAATTGTCAATGTACGATCTTTCCCCACCAGCCGCCAGATACGACGAAGAGGGAGCTGCACTACGTACCCTCAGCCGGCAAGAAGATGCCAAATACATCAGTGCCGACCGTTCCTCTGATCGCTCGAAGAGGCTCACGGCAAGTTCACACAGGGCAAAACGTGATCGATGTAACGCATTTGTGAATACGCTGGCCCAAGAATTCAAGGAACAAACAGCTTCAAGAGTTTTTACCTTAAAGCGTTTAGCACGAGAGAGGCAGCACTGGTTTGCTCATGGTGAGTTTGCTTCATTGAATAGTTCAAGTGACTTATGTGCTGCCAAGTCGAGAACCGTTATGCAGTTTTGGCATCTGCCATTATTGAACATTGCATTCAACCACGCTGTTTATTATCGCCCATGGACGCCGACTATTGCGCGCAGATAATCAAAGTCATCCACACCCAAGGAACACTGGGCTTCCCAACATTGATGTGCTACGACAAGGTTGGTGTAAAGTTTCTCCACATGACTATATCGATGACCCCGGACCCCAGTTACTCGGTGATCACGTCAAAACGGTAATTTTTTCTTGCAGCGAATATGAAGCGAAGAATTATGGTGTGTACTTCTAGATTCATTTGTTGTATAGTTGTTTATGAGGCATAATAGGGCGCTTTTTGTTAGGCGTTCTTACGGACCTGTGGAAGTGGGCACAAGATGAGCAACTCTTTGCTCAGGAAAACCGTACGAAGATTGGTGGACGAACTGTTCTCCTTCCAGGCTTCCAGCCGCGTTGGACCAACAAGGATCACATATACATTTCACCGGAAGACCTGTTATCGTGGTCGGGCTTTAAACAAATTTTACGCAAATGGCACAGGAAGTTGGGAAGAGTGGGTGATCTAGCACCAACAGAATCAGTAGACTGATAAGCCTTCAGAGCCTCTGCAGTTGCATCGAAACGGGAGAATTCATGCACGTCTACAATGCCATTGTTGTGTTGAAGGAAATTCTCCCAGTCTTTCCCCTAGCTGCTGTTGGCGAATATGGACCCGTCATTGATAACATGATTGATAAATTAGTCGAGGGTGAGGAACGGGGTGATCTCAAGATCCTGAGTAGGGCGTAAGCACGCTTTCTATCATATGCGGAGTATGCTCCTGATATTATCGTAGCTACTCTGCAGCGCTGAAGAAACGTGAGTCTCAGTGGGCACCCCCGCGGCCAACACCTGCCAAAGTAAGTTCTTTTTTTTTTTACCGTAAGATGTTTCGCACCCAACCCTCTTCAGCTCAACGGTGGACACCATGCTATGTCTCCTAAGCCTGGCCCGGCGGCTTCACAAGCACTCGACAAGTCACGTTCTACACAACCACCTAACGGTTCTACAGTCCTCGTAACACCTGACATTCGCCGCGAGGTTGGCACAGTCTCGGGGGTCCCAGCGGCTCCGAGGGCTCAGTCATCAAGTAGTGCACCTCAGACTATTGATGAAAGGCCGCCTACACCGGCAAGCATGGCAAAACTGGCCATCGAAAGGTACGAATGTCACAAATATCAAGTATTAACTTTTGATCTCAACGAAACACGATGCAAATAGCATTCCCAGACCCGAGAAGGTGAAGCGAGTTAGGCCCGAAAAAGGGAGTCAGTCACCAGCGCCGGATGGCGACAGCAAGTCAAAACAGGACGCTATGGATGTTGACGTTACCCCCACTGCACCAAAGGACGGAAGGGCACACCCACAGCAAGAATCTGCCCCATCACGCTTTGGAACGCAGCAGCCTTCTGCTCCTGCTCAGAGCTCCCTACCTCCCATGCCTGTTGATATTCGGATGCCAACTCCCATCAAGGAAGCTTTTAAACCTCACTTGCCAGCCAATACGGCGCTCAGCCCACGGGAACCGCTATCCCCGAGGCAAAGGATCGAGGAGAAACAAATACAGGAGGTCATGCCACCACCAACAGCCCCCAGTCAGACGCTTTCGGCGCAAGAGCTACGCGAAACAGCCAAGCAAACGATTGGTCACCGTGTATCAGAGAAATCTGATGACTGGCGATCAGCAGGTGATATCCGCAGTCAACCTGGTTCTGGAGCTCCATCTCCCCTACCACGTCGGCGAACTGCATCGCCTGGTACGCGGAATCATAGCTTGGAGAGTCGAGCAAGTGGCGAACGCCGTTCTGACCGCGGACCTGGGGATGGTGATCACGTAGATGGAAGGGCCCTAGAACGAGAAGCTCGACAGGAACTGCGACTATCCCGCAAAGAGAGTAATGTTACTCACAGCTCACGGAACGAACGGGTCTCGAGCCATCGTGCCTCGGCTCGGGAGAGTGATCGGGACAGGGAGAGTGACAGAGAACGTGGTCGAGAACGTGGTCGAGACAGGCATGGGGAGCGTGACCGGGAACGCGACAAGGAGCGCGATAGAGAGCGGGAAAAGGATAAGGATAGGGAACGCCGCGACAGAGATAGAGATCGAGACAGAGACAGAGATCGGGACAGGGATCGTCACCGTCGTGATGACAAGGATCGTGATCGCGAGTCGCGTAAGGACCGAGATAGAGCCAGTCAAGCTTTAGCGCCTACAGCCTCCACCACCACACCAGAGCCCCGAAGTCTTCCCACTCGACCTGACCCCACTCGACACCGAGTCGCTACTCAGGCTGGCGATGATGCTCTTGGTAAAAGACGCCGTGTTACGGATGATGATGTCAGTGTCACTCCTTGGCTAACGCGACTTGCTGACCATGCAACAGGTTGACCGCACCTCGAAGCGTAGTTCTCGTAAGGAAAGCCATAGAGAGGACCGTGCTCGCCGCTCTGACAAGGAGAGCCACGAGCGAGCGCGAGATTCGGACAGGCGTCGAGCGGAGCCCCAAATGTCTGAAGGAGACCGCCCGCCCGTGGACAAGGTATGTTGACGTAGTTGTAAACATGATCACATCTTGAGTAATGCGACCTGACAGCCCAATGAAAAGCGAATTCCTGATGGTCCTAAAACCTTGCCTCCAACTACGCCGTCAGCCCCGAGAGCGATGTCGTCTGTGGAAGGTTCCAGGGGTGGGAGTAAAGTTGACCCTAGTGCTAGTCGAGGCGGTGGTGACTGGAAAGGTCAGCGCGAGCATGGACCACACACGTATCCAACCTCAACGGCCGGGGGCAACACAGACGCAGGCTCCAGTTTACGTGCAAGGATAGGCGAAAAAGAAGTCACTCGGTCAGCTCCCCAGGCGCCATTGGCGCCTTACCGGTCTGAAGTGCTGTCCAAGGACGACGAACGTGATAATAGGAAACGAACGGCGACTGGTGAGTAAGAACCCGTCCGTTTCTGAGTTGGATTTACCTCGCTTCCGCCTAGATCGGGACAAGGACATTGGGGAAGCCAACAGCATGCCGGGAGGTGAGCTATCGTCGCAGCCTCCGAAACGACCAAGGATTATTCGCAATCGATACCACGCGCCTCATGGAGTAGCTAAGAGGACACTCCCCATTGACCCACAGGCTGGGGATAAAACACGATCGATGAGGAAGGACTAGTTATCCCTTATGAATGAGGTGTTGGTGTATCGTACAATCGCTCGCGCCGCATCTACTTATCGATACACTACTTCTTACCTCTCTACTTAATGAATAGTGAAGCTGAGATTCTACGTACATTGCTAGGATGAGTAGTAATGGACACATTAGACGAGTTGAATCGTAAGGTAGGTGGTTCACTTCTTTATCAGAGTAAGGAACTCCTCGCGGGTCTTTTGCTGAGTCCGGAAACACCCCAACATGCAGGACGTTACTGTGATGGAACCCGGTTTCTGTACACCACGCATAGTCATACACATGTGACTGTAACAGGCGGGAGATTGAGCAGGTAGGGGCGTCGTCGGGTAGGACACACTCACGTGGCTTCCATTACGACTGCGACGCCACGTGGTTTGATTGCTTCTTGGACTGCGATGGCGATCTGTTTGGTCAGTCGCTCCTGCACTTGTAGACGGCGGCTGAATGTTTCGGCAATGCGCGCAAGTTTTGACAGGCCGAGCACGAGCTGATTGGGGATGTAAGCTATAGCAACCTAAGAATAGGAATAGCTGATCGTGGGTGCTGCGGAACATTTGGACGGGGGGGGGGAACACACTTTTCCTGTGAACGGAACTAGGTGGTGTTCACACAGGCTGGAGATGTCGATGTCACGGACCAAGACCATCTCGTCGTGGTCCTCCGCGAACACGGCATCGTTGATGACATCTGTGAGGGGTGAATGAAGGGGGTGACGATGGTGGAGTAAGATGGAAGCGTACCTGCTAAGCGCTCTTCGTAGCCTCGGGTCATCCACATGATAGCTTGTGCGTATCGCTCGGGTGTTTTCAGAAGACCCTCTCGGCCAGGATCCTCGCCAATACATTCGAGAATGGTGCGGACGGCAGAGGCCATTCGTTTCTCACAGGCAGCGCGTTCGAGAGGGGTGGCGTTCAGACGAGAGATGGTCGACTTGGCTAAGGGGCGGTGAGCACCTGCGCGAGCAGGCGAAGAAAGAGCACGTACCTGGCCAACCAAGGCCATTCGGGTCAGGGAGTGGGCTCCCGCTCTCGGCAGCGGTTGTGAGTGGGGTGGATATGCCGGAGGGAGGGCGAAAGCCGTAACCGTCACGGACATGAGGCCAGGGAGGACGTACAGGAGGCTGCTGTGGGGATTCGGTCTGGGAGTGGACTGGGTCAGGATCGCTGTGGTGGCTGTCGGCATCGACGAGGAGGGACCGAGGTGCGAGCTGTGCCACGGTATCCAGCTGTCGTAACTCATTTGACAAGAGCTCGCCATGGGATAGCATTGTTGAGTTGGTTCTTCTTTGATTCCTAAAATGACCTAAAGTTTCATGAAAGTGAATGTCGTCGTCTCACTCGGGACGAGTCTGCCAAACTCGTCTGCACCGCACACAGGCATCACCTCGGATCTCACTTCGCGGGTGTATAGCGAGAATGCTGTGACTCGCTCCGGGTTCTTATACCAGGGCCATGTCGTCCTCCCGTCGTCGCACGTCTCCCCGAGAATGCATCAAGATTCAAAGCCACCTCGCCAACTCAGGCCCCGATGTCCACCACCGCGTCTGCCATCCCATCACCCCTTGGAACAGGCCTGGCTCGCTTCTCGCGTCGTCCCACGTCGCAGGGGCACGTACCTCATGCCCGGCGCGCAACGTCCCATTAACGAGACGAACGTCAAGCTTGCGCTTACGATTGCGCGGGCGTGTCTGCCCGACCTGTTGTCTACCTTGTGGGCCTTGCATCCCGTTCAGACATCTCTCATGGTCATTCTGCACATCGTCCGTGGTTTCTTTCCCGCGTTCAGGGGCTATTCCCAAGCGATGATTGTGGACGAGGTGCGTGCGCGACGAGAGAGTCAGGCGGGCGCGGCTGATACGGTCCTCCGCAGCTCCAGACATTGGTGTCATCCGGGTGCTTCTCGTGGTCGCGGCTGTTGAGACTGCTCGTGGCCGAGATATGTAGACGGGTCGCGGAAACAGCCATTGATTCATTCGCGTGCGTGCCAGACCACTAGGCTCATGTCCGCTGACGGTGACGGTGAACGGTGTGTTTGAAGCACCTGGAATGAGAACATCGTCCACGAGTCCGGTCGATTCTTTGTCGAGTATCAGCAAATTGCACAACGTCTACGTCTCGATATCCCGACGCTCTCGAATGCTGTCGTGCGAGACTGTCTCCAGGAGTCGGACCTGTTCGTGCGCTCCTTCAACGGAATGGGTTCATTTGGGCTGCTCTCTCCGTTCGATTTCATACACATATTCGCCTTGCTGTCGGAGCTGATCTCACACCTTCTCGTCCTCGTGTCCCTGACGGGTGGTGGTTCGGCCAGCGTGGGTATGCTACTTCTATCTCTACTCTCCGCGTTATTCCCGCTGCTTTTGAACCGCCTCGTTGGTGTTCGGTCGTCGCCAGAGCTAGCGTGCTCGCCCGACGAGGCTCGAACAGCGGAGCGACAAGAGAGACTACGTAATCTTGCCTATAACGAGACGCATCGCGCCGAGGTGCTCCTCTTTGGGCTCGGACCGTGGGTGCTCGAATCGTGGACGCACGCGAAGAAGGCGATGCCGGGCCCTTTGTTGACGCCGTTGACGCCGTCTCAGCTGCTGCACCAGATCAACATTTCTGATCTTTTATTTGCGCTGCAAAACGTGAGGGACAGAGCAATTCAGCGGGCCTGGTGTGCTGATCTCCGAGTTGGCAGATTCCGCTCCTCGTCATGTTCCAATCCACGTCCGCGTCGCTTGGATCGTTGGCGTTGTATCGGAGCACGATCCAGGCGGTGGTGTTCACGTTTGGCAATTTACTGACGACAGCGCGTATGGCATTTCAGGGCATATTCTTGATGGGGGCGTTTTGTGCAGCGATGAATATCCGTCCCGAATTAGACCCGGTGGACGAAGACGTCATAGATTACCCAACCCTGCCATCCGGAATGAAAATAGAAGCAAGGTCCTCCCCCTATCCTTTATCAGGCAGTCTCGTGTCTTGACTCATCCTTTTAGGCACCTCTCCTACACGTATCCGGGAAGTCACCACCCCGCGCTCACCGACGTCACCTTTTGTCTCCAGCCCGGCGAATCCCTTGCGCTTGTCGGCTTCAACGGATCAGGCAAGTTCCGGTCCGGACTCGTCTAGTCCGTACTCATACGTTCCCCATTAGGCAAGTCGACCCTCGCCAAGGTCCTCTTGCGCATCCTCGACTTCGACACCGGCGACCTCCTCATCAACGGCGTCGACATACGACGCTTGTCCCCCACCGACTACCATCGCCGTCTCACCGCCGTCTTTCAAGACTTTTCAAAGTTCAACGCCTCCGTCCGGGAGAACGTCGGTCTCGGCTACGTTCACAAGCTGCACTCTCTCCCCGCCGTCTCCCGTGCCCTTCATCTCGGTGGCGCAGATACCTTTGTCGATGCCCTTCCAAACGCTCTGAAAACAAAACTGGACAGCTCAGGTGCCGAGTCCTCACGGCAACATCATGGCCTCTCAGGTGGTCAAGTACAGTTTCACATCGTCCGTCCTGCTTACTTCATCTTGACCTTCCTCTTACCGCAGTGGCAACGAATAGCCCTCGCGCGCGCCTTCATGCGTGCAGATCGGCCAGAGGTGGACCTCTTGCTGTTTGACGAACCGGTAACTGGCTCGCCTCCATCATCCTCGCATCACTCACACCGTCCATCCGCAGACATCTTCGCTCGACGCACACGCCCAAAATAACATCATCGATACCATACACCGCATCGCCGCGTCGAAAACCGTCATCTTCATCACCCACCGACTGTCCACCGCCCGTCGTGCAGATAAAATCGCCATGATGGAGCGCGGGGTACGTCCCTCGTCCCGTTCCCCGTCAGACATTCATGTCCGTCCCTCAGACGATAACCGAGTTTGGCACCCACGACGAGCTCCTCAGCAAAGGTGGCTCCTATGCCGCACTCTACAAGGCTTCCATTTGAAGCTTCATGCCACTCGTTCATTCATGTCCACACAATGTATCAAAAATCAAGAGTGTATCGTTATCACAGGGTCCTCCCTGTCAGCCACCGTGCCCTAGATCGTAGAGAAGGACAATGCGACGTAATCGTAGAGACCTAATCATTTGCCGCGTGGTCCGTGTACACCACCGTGCCATCATGAACGTATGCATCAACACGTGCATTCTCCGCCGAATGACGCATGACATGAGTCGTTGACGGACCGCCGTGGATGCCCACCAACAGGCCTGCATCACGGATACCTTGGATCAGCGACGGAACCTGGAGCTGACGTACATAACCTTGATTAGCCTCGACACACACACACACCACAGATCGATAGTTACCATGAGTTCCGAATCAAAGAAGACGCCCAACAGGTTGTTTGCCTTGGCGAACTCCACACCCTCCGCCACACTCGAGCAGTACAGCTCATCACTCGGATCTCTAACCGGCGTCAACCCATCCTTATTGTTGGCCTGGCCACATCTGGATGAAAAGAAGACCGGATCTAGTCCAAGTGAGTCGATGATCCGCAACATGAATGGAATAGGAGCGATTACAATTCGGTTGTTTCCAGTTCAGTGCCGCACACACTTGGGGCGAAAAAGACGTGAACGCGATCCGTCGACGGGCAAATGCCCCACCGAGATACGACGACGTGTGTCGGATCGTACGAAAGACGGCGTTGACGCTCACATTCACGTCGAGGTGACGCTTGATGTGTTCATTTGCATACAGCGCTAGTTCCAGGGTCATCCCGAGATGAACAGGCAACAGCTGCGGGATTGCATAAAATACGCTCTGCATATATGTATATATATAGTGGAGCATCGTACCTGCATGAAACGCGAGAGCGGCAGCATTAATCGCGGCAGAATTCTATACCAGTCCTGAATAGAAGTCATTCTGCGCATCAGTTGCTCTCCCCTATCAAGTCGAGTGGCCAATGCCTCGAATTGAACCAGAGTAACATCCGCCACGCCAAGATCATAAGACGAGTCCGGTAACAATCCCTCTCCAAATAACACCGGCTGCAGATCTCGTGTGACTTGCACGACTGCATAAACGTAACTCCCAGACAGTGATGATAGTGTGACGGTGTGCGAGGGAGAGGCGGGCGCCGACTGGATCGATGGAGATGTGTGCGACGAATCTATCGACGCGGGGGATTGGCGCCATGGAAGTACTGTTCGAGGGCGTGTGGGAAGGGAGCTGCCCTGCGGCAACGTCAGCGATTTCCAATACGTCTCGACAGCTCCTCCAACTTCCAGGGTGATGCCCTGGAACGGGGTAATGACATGGGCAGAGAAGCTAACCTGAACATGAACTCATCAGTCTCGATATACCGCGGGGGAACCAACTGAGTGCAATACCTCGCCAATGCTATGCAGACGGTGATCCAGGATAGACAGCGTAGTGAAGCTGCCATCAGAAGCGTGGAAGATGAATGGATGAGCGACAGCCCGACCGATCGTTTTGGTACCAAAATTCGGGTAGATCGAAAATTCCAATGCAAGGTCTTTCAAGCTCGATGCCTGAAACATGAACGTATCATGATTATTTTTCTGCGGAAGCGTTATAGTGTACGGGGCAGCGCTGACCCCAGGACCCGCAGTAATGACCATTTTGAGTCGGTTTGGCGAGGGTAGCGATACACTTTGTGCTAAGATCGAATCTGACAAACGAGGATGAAATCTGATAGCCTTTCCCGACTGTCTGGGATCGGAAGTCACTGTGATCACCACCAAATAGTTCTTGTCGAGGTAATTGTGACCATAGACGCGGTGTGGCATTATGGGTGGAGGTAATGATAGTGATGGGATGGAATCGGGGTCGTCGATTTGCATATCGCTCGCAGTCCGCGAACGTGCGGGAACACGGTCAGAGAACATGGCGGGGGGGTCTTTAGGCATCGCTTTGAGAAGCAAATCGACGCACGCACGGTGTCCGTGCCATGCGGCGTAGTGTATCGCTTGGTGGTCGAGCTCGTCAGTTCGATCCACACGGGCCCCCGCTTCAAGAAGAATGTGTAAGCATGAAGTATGCCCATTACGCGCGGCATGAAAGAGTGGTGTCCATTCATGATATTTGTCCGGAAGATCCCAGCCGTCCTCATCCAAAAGCAGCTTGCAGACGTCCGCATGGCCTTCGAGAGCAGCGAGGTGGACAGGAAACTCTCCATTGGTATTGGGAACGCACTTCGCCCCTTTCTTTAGCAACAATGAGACGACGTCCGTATACCCGTGTTGACTTGCGAGAGACAAAGGCACCAGGCTCGAATTTGGGGATGGTGACTGTGGAGCGACGCACCAGTCGCATATCAAAACCTGCACACATTCAGCACTACCTCTGAGGGTTGCATAAACAACAGGGCCACAATTATCAACGTCGAGTATGTGCGGCGAAACGCCAGCTTCCAAAAGCTGCCCGCAAACAACCGCGTGGCCATGCATAGCCGCGTAATGCAGGGCTGATCGCCCATAAACGTCCAGCTTGTCTCTCTGTGACCCTTTCTGAAGACACAAGTTCACAAGGCGCAAAGAACCTGCGGCCGCAGCCTCGTGAAGACATGTTCGCCCATTAATATCGTCGATGAATCCGAAATCAAAGGGCACCGCGACACTGGAAAGTATAAGGTCTCCGAGCTCCGGAGGCGAGTCGACAATGACTTTCCAGAGTACGCGAGTGACATTGGCCCTTCCTCCATCCTGGGAACCAAGTATATCAGAGTGTCGCACTAGATCTCTGATGGAGGCCTCATCGGAGTTTTCAACCGCTTTTCGTAAATCGAGTTCAAACTCGCGGAATGGGCCAGAGTACATGTTCCGTTCGATATTGAGCTGGAGGTCTAGAACATCCTGAGCAGCAGCCCCCTCGAATTTGAGGCCAGTAGAGAGATCGGTAAGGTCTAGGAGACTTGCGGCCACAATATCCGAGAAATCTGCGATGAGCTTATTTATGTGTCAGAAATGACAAGTAGCGAAGAGATTCAAATCACCTGTCTGTTGAACACAGGTTGAACCTCGACCTGGCGAGCGAGATACAGTTCCTTGGTTGTTGAGCGCGAGCGTTTGTCCCACTTCTTCAAGATTTTGCGGAATCCCGTGGCATTGATCTCTACAAATTGCTATGTGTGTGGCGTGGGTGGATGCTCCAATGCACAAAGTCACGATGATTACCTGCAGCTTTCCTAGATCCCTTTCGAGTAGACGAAAACCCTCTTCGACGGCAATCCACTCGACATGATTCATCGCTGAACCATCTGTGGCATCCGGAAGACCCCTCAGGGCCGCGGCGCGACGTTTGGATAGCAACGTTTCGAGACGCAGCTTTAGCTCTGCCTCCTTTTGGAGATAAAAGGTATTGATCTGGATTAACAGGCAGGCGTTACTTGTAAAAGCGACCTGTGACCGAAACTGGTTTCACGTGCCTTTTCGAGCTCCCGCTCTAGCTTGAAAAAAAATGCGGCCTTGTGAGCCTGGAAATCGGCGCCTCTGTCATTGTCCTGCCCGAGCGAGGAAAGGATGGGCAACTGGTTCGGATCATCGGGGGGGATGTCACTTGCAGTGTCGGCCGTGGAAGATATCACGACCGCTGGGTTGCCTGTGGGGCTCAAGAGATCCGCAGGCCGGACACCTAATGCCAACGCAGCAGCCTCCGAGGCGGGACGATTCGCTGCCAACGAAGAGATAATCTTCTTGAGGAACTTGTAGTCGAGATAATACGCAGACCATCCTGGGATCTGTTCGGACTGGATCTGCTTTCCAAACTGACAGGAGATGCGTAGATCCTTAGTGCATGGTCCAAGAGGGAGGACTGACCTTCATACCACACGGATGGGAGGTGAGATGAAGTTGCTCTCAAGATGCACCGTTCAAACCATGCTGGTGATTTCCAAAAGAAATAAGGGGAAAAAAAAATACAAATGACACTTTGGAGACTGATGCAACCAAGTTGGAGTCCCCCAGTCATGCACGTGCGTCGGTCGTCGCAGAATCAACTCACGGCCGACGAAACATGCAACATTCGTTATATTATCATCTACTCGACTGTGTCCATTGCTCAAATGAGCACTTTCCTCATCTGCCATACCTTGGTAGGTAATAACGTCACCGGGCATTTGCCATGTTGCTCGACATGGTCAAACGCACAACGGTAGCAAAAGACGTAACCGGATGGTAATGCAGTAGCGTTGTTAATCGTGTTTTGACACAACGGACAATGCCCAAATATCGTGCCCTCCACAGGTACTCCAGATGGGTGTGGTGGGAGCATCCGAGGAGGTGGAACAGCCGGGCCGAGAGGAGATAACGACAAGGAACGTGCTGGGGACCCTGGAGAATACCACCACTCCAGAAATTTAATGAAGAAGATGGCCGTCGGCAAGAGAAGCCTCAAAGAATCAAGGATCAATTGCGGTGTATTCATCAGAAGCTGGTAGAGTTGTTTCATGATCCCTCGTCGAACGTGAAGGGTGGCACCCTGCACATGTCTAGTCACATGCTGCCAGCAGGAATTAACATCGGGCTAAGGTGGATGTGCCACACTCACCAGGTCGTCCACACTCAATCGGCGTAAATCAACACCTATCCACGCCAACCACGGACGGTAGAAGGGAGTGCGTTCGAAGAGGTATGCCACATGACAGACGAGCAACCACAACTCGAACCAGGTGTTCACCCATGGGAATATCTTTTTGTATGCTCGACGCCAACACGCTGCTCTAGACTACACGTGCCCATGAGCCCATCGTCATTTTTGAGTATAGAAAGCAGCATACGTCATTGGAAAGGACTTGTGTGCGACGACCATCGCCACCATCCTCTGACATGTCTGACGAAACGCCTCCTCCCAGTTGTTCATAGTAGTCGTGGGCCTTGGCACGGAGATACGGAACGGCTACCTGTGTAAAGTAAACAGGCGATATTTCACGAAAGCAGTGACCAAACCAAGAAGAACAGCGATGACCATATTTCCCTGCCCCTAAGCTTTTCTGTGACGGGTGTGCCGCGGACAGCAGCGGCAGCTCTATCCGTAGATATCCAAGGGTGCCTGCGTCTTTTCAAGCCATAAAAGTTCTCCGCAAAGGACGCGTCTGGAATCGCTGAGGAGCGTTCTGGCCCGAGAGTAGAAGACTCACTATGCTTGCGGAGATAGTGCCGCTCAACAAAAAACATGATCATGGCATAGAATTCCTCGTGACGATTCACGATTCGGATGAGGTATCGCGGGTATCGTTGTGCAAAGACCTGGATGATGGAATTGAGGCGAATAGCAAAGTGCAGGTCGTATTGCTTACCGCCAAGACATATTTGAGTGCTGGTTGGAGGAGGTCTCTGAGCTGTTCTTGGGCAATGAGCTCGAAGAGGGACGGTTTGAGGGGATCACCACCAATATCGTGTAGGAACTCCATCGAGGAGGGAACTACCATATAACGAACACGTGATACCTTGAGTTTTGTCATGTGACCTAGTGTAGTGTGCGCCTCCTCAGGCTCCTGGTTGCAGTAAGAAATTACAAGTGGCCCCATGTACTCGATACACACAATGGTGCCTTCTGATGCAGAAATTGCCAAAGAAACGCTCAAGGAAGAGAGCACCCACCGTTTTTCATCCTTTTCAGCAACCGACGCCGTCACACTTGGCCTCTCTCTCCGCAAACGCTTTCGCGGGAGCTCCCGGCATGTAAAAGGCAAGGGCATGGTGATTTCAATACAGACCATTGCCGGGCACACTCTCTTTGCATGTACTGCAGGAGACCTGGGCCATCATTCTGGGGAAGGTGATGTCAACCTAGACAGCTGGGCATGTTTGGAAAGCATGATCTCAGTCGTCAAGCGGACAAGCCACTCCAGCTACTACGTGGAGAAAGGCATGAGCGCGATGGGCAAACCAGCAAAGCAGATGGGTGTCGAGGGTGAATTCCCCGTGCGTGGAGGAGGTGAGCGATAGTCTGTAATGTCCGACTCTCATTCACTTTTCCAATCAGCGTTTCCAATATGGTTAGATGTAAGCATGACACGTCGAGATGCTTCAATGGTGCCTCAATCATACTGGCAGAATGCACCATGTTGCCCTATTGCCGTGGCAGCCTGTTACTCGGGTTCGAGTCAGGAAGACCATAAAGTACGTCTTCCGTTGTAATGGTACACGTCGCTTATTGAGAGGACACAACTAGCTCATGTCGACAACTATTCGGGACTACTTGCACAAGAAGCAGGGTCAATCGGGCACAAGGCTCTCTATTTCCTCCTCAGTCCTCCAGACTGAAACGCCGGTCCCAACGCTGGCAAATCAGGAACAGAGGGACAGCATTGCGGTAAGCTCGTACAGCCAGTCAGAGATTCGATACATTCACCAGGAGAAGGGATGGGCCGGAGATTTGGCATCCGAGCAGAGGCGACCACACTCGCCATTCGATGATCATCATGATGTATGAGATATGTACAGTAGACCAAGAAGAAGTACGAAGTAGAGACATGTCGAGCCCCGATACACAAAAAGGTAAAGCGGGGGGGTCACACTTGATCTGATGACATTTCCGTGTCTTGTTGGTACGGTGTGGTCAGCACCCGGATGGCCTCTGCAGGATAGCTGAGACGAAGCCAAGAGAAGGAGAGAAGTAGCGCACCATGTCTAAGGAATATCTGGCGTTGACCAGAGGGAGAAGACGGGTCCGCGTTTGGATCGGGATCACGGAGTTCGTAGTTGGCCTCGACGTAAACTCTGGAACCTTTGCTTAGCGTTTTGAGATAGCTATTCTGAGTGGGGTTGAATGAAACGATGTGATGCCATGTGACACCGTTTTCTAAGCGAGCTGGGAGATGCGTACGAAGTGAGAGCATGAATAAACCTAGGGGAAAAACATACTGCCATCAGGATTCGGGGGCGGAGGAGGAAAGTTGGATGTTGCAACGGAGTATCTGAGAGGAAGTGAGGGATGACAGGACAGTAGAGCAGAGAGAAAGGCTGACGTGACATATTCCTTGTCATTTTTGGTCGTACGAAGCTCTGGGTCTTTGCCGAGACGGCCGACGAGGACGAGCTTTGCAAGGTCATACGACCGAGCCGGGGTAGAAGAGAATGTCTGTTGATGTCTAGTGGGAGGAGACGCACTCGGACGCGAAGACGAGAGGACTTACCCGTCGTTGTACGCCCGAGAACGCGAGTTTGAACATGGCGCGTCGAGTTCAACCGGCGTAATATTTGATCGTATTTGGAGTCGACTTGCATCTTGTCGACGACGATCATCTTTATGAGACATGTCACGACACAGACTCGTACGAAACATCGACATCCACGGTCAGTCCTTTCCATCTCTCAAGCTACCCTTCTTATACCCATACCATAATCAGCCGAGCTGGACGATGCGGCGCTCGACGATGATCGCGATGAGCTGACCGAAGAGCAACATGGTATGTCTCTGCTCCCCGCCCGCCCCGTGGCCTCATCCGAACTCATATCCAGCTCAAATGGAATCTGGAATCGAACGCATTAGAGCCGTGATCGGCGACGAAGCTGCCTCCGGCCTCGATGACGCCGTCATCAGCGATACTCTCTGGCAACTCTACTTCGACATCGACCAATCCATCGCTTGGCTACTTGGTTCGTCGTCTCCCCTCATACCACTCCCCTCACCCTCACCCTTGTCAGAGGAACAAGAGCGCAGAGCTGCTGCGAAGGAACGCAAAGGTAGGCCATCCCATCTTCTCTATTTGTTAGCGTAGTTTTGCTTTTGCTACTTTTCTTCATGATGTTACTTCCGCCCGTTCTAAATCCCACTGGTGGTCCCGCTTCCGCCGCAAAGGAGATGAACCACAGCAAGGTGCATATCGTTGTCATTCTTCCGCAGTTCTCTCCCTCGTGAAATCCTTATTTATTGTTCACTGTTCCCACATCGCAGCGCCGCCAGTTCCCACCGGTTCTGCGGGATACGTCGAAGAATCGGAACGTCCTCGCGTTCCCTTGATCGTTCTAGCACAACAAGGCCAATTTCAGCCCGACTACTACTCAGCTCCCCAACACCTTGATTACGATCAGGAGGTCGATCTGGATGATATGCCACTGGATTTCATGTCACCCGATCGTCATTCGCGTCTCAGTACGATAACGGAACTTACTGAGCGTACCGAGCCGTCTCGCCATTGGCCTTCCAGACAGCAATTGGTGGCGATGAACAACCCCCGGGCACCGTCCTCAAGCGAGACGACCTCGTCCTACGGGAATATTATTGGCGAGTTTCATTGCAAGGATGTCACTGTAGCTTTCACTCATCGCATCTACAGAACACTCAGAGCACTTCTCGGACCAGCGTCCAAGTGATCGTTTTACATACCAACCTGTTGATCCAAATAGGATACCTCCTTCCCCATCTCCCTCAGCTGTCCAGCGTCTTTCAAGTTACGACTCCGCACCATCGCTTCGCACGCCGGCGGAGTCAGAGGTTCAATCCGAGTCACCGATGTCTCCTCCACATCCTCCTAGTATTTCAATGCCAGCAACGGATAACATCCCAGATATTCCAGATTTCACATCCAAGTCCAGCGAGAAGCCACCTCCACCTCCCGCAAAGGACCCACACCGCGTCCGACCTGGCAAACGTTCCAAACTTGCGGAGCTGGCAAGCTCACGCGCTAGCACAATATCCAGTGCTCGATCATCAGATTTGGAGACGACTTCTGTGCTCACGTATCCGGCTCTGCGTCCGTCTAGTGAATCTCGGCTTTCGTTAGCTTCGCGTGCCACAGCCGCCAAGCCACCCCCATCAGAAGTTTCCGAGCAATCTTTGCCATCGGTCAAGGCACCCCGCACCCCCGAGAAGCCAACACCCGCGGTTCCAGTCAAGTCGTCGCCTTCTGTCAAACCACCGTCTACCACAACCTCGTCCATGTCTTCTCATGTGCGCAAGGCAATACAGACGGCTATGGATCTAGAGGCCCACGATCAGAAAGCAACGCCAGGGGGGCAGGCGGATAATGGGTCTGACATCTCTGTTTCCACGGTCAAACCGGAGACACACACCCTCTCTCCCCGTCTACCCATTCCTATTGAACTGCTCGTGGCACGAAGTGAGCCGGATACGAAAGCACGTCCTCAGTCCAAGCTGGCAAAGCTTGCCCAGGCGAAGGCCAATTCTCACGCTCTTGTTCCGCGAGTTCCTGTATCCCCTCCAAAGGAACTCCCCAAACCTCATACTGAGTATTTTACTCCTATCGCGAACGGGGCGACAGCAACAACTGCCATTACGACATCTTACCAGTCTCTCCAGAGTCTGTCGACCACACAAGCATTGGAACCTGTTCCATTAGTTCAGATGCCTGGCACGGAAACTCAATCATCGAAGTTGGCATTGAAGGTGAAGAAAGCACAGGCTAAATCGCCATCCCACTCAAGTGCCACCGATGGCGAGGGGTCACTCCCGTCTCCACCCCCACTCTTCCTGCCAAGTTCTACCCGTTCCCGTGCGTTACCCTCGGCCTTCGCTTCCTTGCTTCTCAATGATCCTCTAACGTCCTCCGAAGACAAGGACTATAAATCACCCAAGTACGGGAGAGAAGACCTGAACCTTGTCGATATGTACCAGGCATCTCTCTCTCGAAGCAAATCGACACTCGGTCACGAGCTAGCGCAATACAAGCGGAGCCGGATAAAGCCTCCTACTTCCCCAGACCTAAGCGTTCGGTCTACTTCCTTCGCATTTGACGTTCCGAGTCCTGACGACACCGTCTTCAATGCCCGCCGCGGAACCGCGTTGGCGCAGCGGCGGTGACGCACTACTGGTTCACACTTTCCCTTCCCCTTTCAAGTTTTTCGCTCCTTGTTTCATTCTGTTTTTATCTGCTGATATTGGTAGATGTACACTTACATCACTGTTGTTGTCTTTCAATTGAATGTATTGTGCTGATCTTGTTTCCTACGTTCCTTACTCCAGCCGCAAAGGAGCGCGACAAGGCACAGAAAGCTAGTGCTCAAAAGAAGGCGTCGCAGACACCGTCTACCTCGGGTTATAGCACCCCGACTTCTCGGGCAATGTCGCCTATCGGAACACCCACTAAATCGTCGAAGAAGGGAAGTGCTGGTTCGCACCCGTCGAAGAGATCGGGAGCGACCACCCCTGCCAGGACGAATAGCGGGGGATTGGATTATATGTTACTTGACCTCTCAGCTGCAAATTTACAGCCTCAAGAAGATGACTCCCCTAGTGTGGATGAACCCTCCCCCAGGGTAACAATAGAGAGGGGGAAGTTGTTGGAGGAAGCGAGGAGAGAGCTCCAAGCGTCAGGTCAAGGTGCAAAGAAGGGTGTTAACTTGATAGTCATTGGTGAGTTGAGGGACGTGGTCCGACGTTTGTACACCTTATTTCTCTTCAAGGGCACGTTGATGCTGGCAAATCAACACTGATGGGCCGATTGTTGTATGAGCTTGGACGTGTCAACGAAAAGTCACGCCATGCAAACGAAAGGGAGAGTAATAAAGCCGGGAAGAGTAGCTTCAGCTGGGCTTGGGAGCTTGATGGGACGAACGAAGAGAGACAACGGTTTGTTAGCACTGATCACCCGTGCTTGCCGATTGAACACTCTCGCTGTAGGGGAATTACCATGGACATCGCGATGCAGTTCCTTTCGACGGCAAATCGACAAATAACGATTCTAGATGCTCCTGGCCACAAGGACTTCATTCCGAATATGATATCAGGGGCATCCCAAGCAGACTGCGCACTCCTTGTGGTTGATGCTACGACCGGGGAATTTGAGGCAGGTTTCGAGCGCGGCGGACAGACTCGGGAGCACCTGGTCCTCGTGCGAAGTCTCGGAGTGTCACAAGTAGTCGTTGCAGTGAACAAGCTAGATCAAGTCAGATCCCGTAAAAATGAAAATGAAATTTTGGATGCTAATGATCAACACTATTCTAGGTCGATTGGGAACACGCTAGGTATGACGAAGTGTGCGAACATCTGAGGACATTCTTTGGTCAGTCGGGCTTCCAGTCTTCGAAAACAAGTTTCGTACCGGTGGGCGCGATACTTGGTGTGAACCTTGTGGAGCGGAAAGCTCCCGAAGCATCTATACTCTCCCAATGGTATCACGGACCAACGTTGGTGGATCTTCTGGGTACCCTTAACCAATTCTATGGCTGCAACCTTTTTCACTGATTACTTGCCAGATAAATTGGAACCCCCAGCGCGGGATATCGAGTCGCCCCTGAGACTGCCCATCTCGAACGTCTTCAAGGGACAAACATCCGGCACAGGAGTAAGTGGGCGAATATGTGGCGGCATTGTTCAGGTTGGAGAACGACTACGAGTTCTGCCCGGAGATGAGAGCGCTGTCGTCAAATGTAAGACCATAACTTTCTGGATATACATGTCGCGACATTTTATGATGCTGCGGTAGCAATCGATGTCGACGAAAGAAGCGTATCTTGGGCGACTGCAGGATCCAACGCGACTCTCTACCTGACAATGATCGATCCTATCCATCTCAACATTGGCAGTGTCCTTTGCCCGCCAAACGACCTCGTCCCGCTTGCGATATGTTTCACCGCGCGAATAATTGTTTTCGATATTCAACTTCCGATCACCAGCGGTGCTTCGGTATGTGCATCCCGCCCATGTTAGCCGGGGAAGCTGTTGATAGAGGAACGACCGGTTAGGTCGAATTATTTCACCACTCGCGAGACGTGCCTGCGACGATATCGAAGCTTGTTGCAAGTCTCGATCGAGCCACCGGGTCTGTCACTAAAAAGAACCCGCGGTATGCTATCTCTTTAGATATGTCTGTGTCCTAGCTCAGCGCGACCGTAGCGTCTTGACCAGGGGAACATCTGCAGAAGTTGAGATGACCTTACGAGGTGATAGCCTGTCCGGTACTGGTGCCATTCCAAGACCCATTCCGATCGAGCCGTTCGTTGTGAACAAGGACATGGGGCGCATTCTGTTGAGACGAGGTGGCGAAACGATTGCTGCTGGTAGGTTACCTCTGTAGACTTCCTCCACTCAGACCACTCAAACACGGCAGGAATCGTTGTGGAGATTTGCCAGTAAATTTCGCAACCCGAGAGAGTGCACTGGTCTTCGTACGTGCGCCAGAAAATCCTGAATAGCTTGCAAGTATGATAATCTAAGTTCTAAGATGATACTGAAGTGGTGCGATAACGTGCTTTATTTCGATATACGTAAGGGATGGCATAGCAATTCGTTATCAGGCGAGATATCAAATCCAATGGCTGGGTGATGCATAGAATAATATCGCCGCCAGTATCCAGAGGAAACACAGGAAACAGGTTCAGTGTTTGTACTTTTCATGTTTGTCCTTGTCCTTGTCGAATATATGTTTGATTCTCGCGAACAAGGAACGCCGCTTCCTCGGACTCAAAGTGCTCGAGGTGGGAGTGGAAGGGGTAGAGGCTCGACTATCGGTTGCAGGTGCCGCAGTCTGCTGGCGGTGACCTCGTGCCACAACTTCGAGCTGGTCCACTTCGGGTTGTTTTGAGACGGGTTCCAAGACCGTAACAGGAGGAACGTTAACTTGAGC
>JBBPJJ010000176.1:0-30994 GCA_038088635.1 Veloboletus limbatus
CCTGTGACCTGATCACCGGTCTTCCCTCCTCCTCTGGCTTTGACGCCCTCTTGGTCGTGGTCGACCATGGCCTTACGAAGGGGGTAATTCTCTGCCCAACTACTGCCACAGTTACGGCCGAAGGAATAGCCTCGCTATTCTTCACCCACGTCTTCACTCGATTTGGCCTGTACGACAAGATTATCTCCGACCGTGGCCCCCAGTTCGCCTCTTCCTTTGCTAAGGAATTAGGGCGACTCCTCGGATATGAACTCGCCATTTCCACGGCGTATCACTCACAAACCGACGGAGAAACAGAACGTATGAATCAAGAAGTAGAGACGTACCTGCGGATCTTCTGCGGAAACGAACCAACAAGTTGGGCCAATCACATCGCGATGGCGGAATTCGCGCATAACCACTGCCCCTACTCGGTTACGGGAAAATCGCCCTTCTTTCTCATGATGGGCTTCGAACCTCAAGCCCTGCCAACGGTTATTCCGTCATCAAACCTTCCAGCCGTAAACCAACGCATATTGCTTCTCACGGCAGCACGAAATGAAGCCCTCACCGCACACGAACTCGCCAGACAAACAATGGCAGCAAGATCCAAACAACGGTTTACCCTGTTCAAACTAGGAGAAAAGGTATGGTTGGAAGCGAGGAACCTAAAACGCCTTGTAGTTAATCCCAAGTTCGCCGCAAAGCGAGAAGGGCCGTTCATCATTACAAAGATTCTCTCGCCCATCACATATCAATTGTGCCTCCCAAAAACGTGGAAAATCCATCCGGTATTCCACGCTTCCCTTCTTTCTCCTTATCGTGAGAATGAAACTCATGGAACAAACTTCGCACAACCCCCACCGGACCTAATAGATGGCGAAGAAGAATACGAAATTGAGAAAATCCGACGCCATCGTGGTTCCGCAGCACACCGCTCTTTCCTCATTCGATGGAAAGGATACACAGCCGAAGAAGACTCGTGGGTTCCCGAGCGGAATTTGAAACACTCCGCAGCACTTTTGGCCGACTATAAAAAACGTCACAAACTTTGAAACTCCCCATCCTTTCTTCCCTTCCAACTTTTATGTTCGACTTCGTCCCTAAAGAAAAATTATCACATTTTATATTTCGCTTCCGCTACAAAGTCCCCAGTTCCCATTCGCTACAACACTCTTATTTCTGCAAATACGATTACTGCCCCTTCCACCATACTTTTTAATTTCTTCGCACTTCCTCTTTCTTCATCAATAGGTATGACCTACACCGTCCGTTCCGTTTCCCCCATCCCGGAGTTGGTCGACGACACCTCCTCCTCTTCAAACTCCTTCGCCACTGCCCCTGAACAAATCCGCCTCCGCCTTCACGACGACTCCGACAACAACAGCGATACAAACTCCGTAACCGCAGAAGCAGGGTGGGGAGAGACTCCCGACAATGCCTGGCAGGTGGCGAGACCTGCGTTAGATACGCCTGATCCTTTTGCCACTCGACCTGTTAGTTCTCACCCACCGATTTTATCAGTTCTTCTCCCACCAGCGTCTCACTGTCTCCGCACCGACGAGCCAGATGACACATACGCCCAGGTACTACTCCACCGCATCACCGATTCCCGTCTGGCAATACCAGCCACCAGTCACCTCGACTACGGTTCCCCCCTCCTCGCACTGTACAAAGCCCTCCTGGAAACAGAGTGCATGGATCTCTTGATCCGCAACAACTCCACCAACCCAGATGCCCATATGACCCTCGTCATGGGAGTCATGTGACATATCTGGGACCATCTACGAGGCGTACTTGTCACGATGGGGTACCAGTTACATTTCGGCGAATTTCTCGCCAACGTAGAACGATATACCCAGGAATTGACCATCGCACAAGGAGTCTCGCCCCCTCCTTATTCCTCTCTTCCAACTCCAAGTGCCTCCTCTTCTCCCCTCGACCCTGCCGTCAAGGCATCACTTGCCCACACCGATGTGTGGCTCGCCAGTCTCGACGGTCGACTTGTCCTACCTCCGAATCACCCCCACTACCCGGAAGCCTGTTTTGAGTGTCACCGCCTCGGGCATCGTCGTGCCCAGTGTCCTCAATACCAATGCCCATTATGCCACATCTGGGCTCCCGGACATGCACAGGTTCGCTGCCCTACCAGGCCACGACCTCGACCTCCTCGTCGTCCGGGTCATCTCTCACGCAGCATTCTCTTTCGGGTTCGGGCTCCCTCCCTCGTCCGTCACACCGTCCCTCTGTCCCTCGTCGCCGCCGCACCGTCTCTCCCATCTCCCCACTTCCCGACACTGACACACATATCGACGACGTCTGGGACGATGTCGCCTACGCTAATGTCACGGGCTCCCCTGGTGCCTTTGCTTGGGATCTCTAAGTCGCCCCTGCGGTGTATGTGTCCGTCAAGACCTGGTTCTCGTCGGAGACTCGAGGCGTAGTGGGGGGGTAATGTTACAATTCTTCCCATCGTTGTACAATTCTCGCTTTAACTTCATCTCTCTTTTCCTTCTTGCTGACTTCTTCACGGTAAACTACGGTTTCACCTTTCATTCATCAGCAAGCTTACGATTACTTTCCTTCTGTCCGATTCTTCGGACTTCTATAACTGACTCACTACATGAGTCATACTTACTCATTATTCTTTACTCTTCAACAGAGTTCTGTCCGCTTCCATCGCATTCCGCGATGTTCTTCCATTTACCCTTTTACTTCTTCTTTCCTTTCGTAGCCATGGTCCGTGCTAGCCTCTCTCAACATATATAAACCGTACTAGCACGACTTGTATTCTTTAACTTTGAGCTCCGCAATTCTACACTAGATTTGCCTCTCAGTTCGTCAACTTCGGTCCCTAATCCCTCAGTCCCAGCAAAGGCCTCTCTATAACGAAGCCTTCCTCAAGCCCTAGTCCTCGCTCTTAGTCCTCGTCCTAGTCACCTTGCAGCTACGTGCGAGCTTACCCGGCCCACACGTAACAGAAATGAGCAACTTTGACATCATCAAGCCAAATTTCTTCAAGCACACATGCAGCAATAAGATTGTCTAGTACAGGTAAGTACCAGTCCTTCTGGGCTTATGTAAGCAGACGTTGGTTGACTTTCACTGGGTAGAAGATGTCCTTTGGTATATTGAGGTGGAATTTCAGGAAGTCGATGGGTTTGACCTCTTATACTGTCAATGCAAAGATGTCAGAAAATTTGGAAGGTAATGCCTTGACCTGTTGCTGATGGTGGGAGGGGTCCAACTGAGACCTTCTGTAGCATCGCAGTGGATAACATGGACCATCAGCTGTAAGTCTGGTAAAGATATTGTTTGATGAGAAAGCAAGGGAGGGGCAGGATACATTATGTGAATGGGGTGTGCCAATGGTGGTAGAGTCCATTGGCAAAGTAGGAGAGGGAATGATTAGAGCTTGTGATGGGCCTAGATAGAAAAAGCTAGGTTGGATTAGGGAATAGTGAGACATGTAGGGAGAACCATGGACATGAAGAGTAGGATAGGGGTGGGAAGTCATGCTTGGTGGGTGGTGGGGATATGGGAGTTGACGTTGGATGTATGTTGGATGGTGGGACTGTGCACTATGGTAATTGTATCAGTATGATAGTCATGAACCGTGTTCACCTGTTCCAACAAAAGTTTGCCAATCAGGGCACACCAAGAACCACCACTGGAGAAGACTTTAAAGCTGGTAATCATGCATGCCAGGCCCCACTCAAAGGAGCCTGTCTAAACACCCAGGGAGGGAACAAGGGAACCATCAGCCATGCACAACGTTTTGCCAGAAGATCTTAGTGAATGGAGTTGGTGTGCAATGCTTTTGTGGATGTTAGCATCAATTGTGTTGATCATGGCACCACTGTCCACAGTGGCCAGTAGGTGGATGCATTCACCTTGTAGGCCATGGAGGCACGTTACTGTGTGGAATGGTGTACTAGACTTGGAAGTGATTGGATTCTCCATCGCATCCAAGATATACATGTCAGTAATAATGTGATTGGAAGGGGGTACATAACTTTGTACAGGTAGCACCACCATATTATGTGGAAGGGTAGAGATGAAAAGGGAAGTTTGGATAAGAATAGGATCGTTGGCCACATAATATGTATGTATATTCACGAAGCAATATTCAGATTATTAGCACAGTCAGATGACACAGGCATTCCAGTGCATCTACATATAGTGTCAGATATAGGTGGTATGGAGGTATGATTAGAGGGAACCACAGTCACTCTGTGTGTAGCTGTGGTCCCTGCTCATTTTCCATGTCCCATATAGGATCAACTGAGTCACAGGCATAGCCAGTGTGCAGTAGGTTAGTGACAATGCTGCAACTCCAGCATTCACTGGATCCTAGGGTGGAGGTGCCAGGTTTAAGGGCATATGGCCGTTCTAAGCTGGGCATCGCCTGACCATGGATTTGATGCCAGGTGACAATGTCAGCATCATACAGTTGGTGTCTGGTAGTGGTGTCCACTCACTGTTGGAGCATGTTGGCATGATCTAATATCTGCACACAAGTGAGAGTGGACAGGATGAAAAAAAGCATGCATTCATAGCTGCTCAGGGTAAGGTAGGGACAAACTATGTATATTGGAAGGGGGAAGTTGCATGAAATTGTTCTGTAGTGGTTGGAAAGCCATTGGACTAGGAGATGTGCCATTGCTGCAGTATGAGGATAGCTTGGTCATGCAATCTGTCATCAGCTAGGCATTGCCACTCCTTTGAAAGTGTTTCTTGTGGAATATTGTGAACAGCATCAACAAAGTCATTCCACCTATTGTAGCTGCCAGTAAGTTGGTCACCAAGGATTTTTGGGGCATGAAGGATGACACCAATGAGATGACCTTCCATATCACACATGCTAAGGGCAGTGCACATGACCCTCTTGGCCTATATGATCTATCAATGATTGCCAGTGTTGCCACTGTCTTTCCATTTACCAATGTCATCTTTTTTCAGGAAAATATTCTTGATTTGCTCCCACTTCTGGGCTTTGATCCAATTCAGTCATTGTGCTGGTAGCCACCACTTCAGAAATGCTGTGCAGAGTGAGTTCATGTCACAACAGTCGGTGGAGTCAAGCACACAGAACCAGTTCTGTGCTATGCTGCCAATTGCAAGCTGAAGGTAGAAACAGTGTATTTTCTGCACATTGGACCAGCTGTTAGGGAGGCTAAGTTCAAATGCTGTGAACTAGTTGGACAGTAGGTTCTGTTTGCTATAGTCCCCTCAAAATATTGGTACAGATTTGGGTTGGGATGCCATAGGGAACACAGGTGGAATGGGGTGATGCAGAGAAGGGGATGGGCTTGAGAGAGAGAGAGGGGTTATAGGAATAGCAAACAGTGCAGTGGTGTGTCATAATAAGAGTGCAAGATGTGACAATGCACCACAGTTGTGATAATGGGGGAAGGTGGTGTACAGCAGGGTTCTGAGTGAGTATTGGCACAGGTTTAGCTGGATAACAGCAAAGTAAAGACCACAGGTATGAGACGAAATTGGATTGTTGGTTGTCAAGCAGTGGCCACACTGCTAGAGTGGTGGTCCCTCATGTTGCAGAGTTCTGGTGCAGATGTGGTGCACTTTCATGGGGATGCTAGTAGAGCATGGTGATCTACTAGGGGGGACAATGATGAGGGAGTGGAGATACTATTCCCAGTAAGTGATGCATGGTCATCCAGTGCCTGGTGCCTGCTACTGCTGATATTCCTGAGTGTCACTATGAAGTCAACAGATAAGGAACCTGATGTGTGCTGTATGGACTGTGTGGTATGACTTCTGCTCTTGTCACCAGTTGGGAAGGCCATGACTACCTACAACTACCAGTGAGACTGTACTAGAGTCTGTCTACTGTGCTTTTCCCTTCTCTTCTAATGCCTCTGGCTCTGCTCTTCTCTGCTCTACTCTGCTTCCTCTCTCACTCCACTGTCCTTGGTCCTGTACTGCCACAATGTTCACCGAGAACCTTGTTCACATCATGTTCAAGAAGTTTCACTCTCAACTCAGTCTTGAGTTCTCCAACAGCAGTTGATGTGGTCACTCACTCACCGTCTCTTATTTTGTTCCTTCTTTTGGTGCTTACTGTACTATAGACACCAAGCAAGGGGGATAGTTAGAAGTACTCCTATTTATGCTTATATTATCCATGTATATAAGATGTAGCTGAGTATGAATAACATTAGCTGACTTTCAATCACTCTTGATCATCAACCATCACAATTAGACTCCAGGTATGTAAGTCTGTCTGGAGTGCACTTCCCACCATCCTGCAAAGGGTGCATGCCAACTGCGACAAGTCCTACTCAGTGACTTACTGAGTACAGTACTATATCTCCAATGTAGTGACTTACTGCATTAGCAAAACCAGAACTAACTGTCCAGTACTGGACAGTGCTGGACAGTGTCATAGTGCTCATAGTGAGGTCCTATGGGGATAGCACTATGACAACTATAAAAGTACTATGACCACTATGAAAGCACTATGGTTACTATGAGAATACTATGGTACTATGATAACTATGGCCAAATCCTGTATTTCCTGATGTGAGTATTCTATACGTTCTGTGTGCCCCAATGAACACACACATTCACTGACCCCACAGACACCACAGACACCACCATGCACTCTACCCATTTGCCACTGTCTCATGCACCCAATGAGCTCACTTCCTCATTGTGCTCAACCAACATGTCCACTACACCCCATTCTCATCCATTCAGCCAATGCAGATCCAACACACCCAATGTGCTCACTAATTCATTTATATGTAGTTTATTATTTGTCATACCTAGTCTCATTTACAATGAAAATGAAAATGTATGTTGACTTTTCTCAAAGAGTACTTGATTGCTTGACTGGCTTGACATCATACTTGATTTACTCTTGAACAAAGTAAATAAGTTGATATAAGTAGACCATCAAGTAGCTACATCTACTCATATCCAGTAGCTAATTACTTGATGTCTTACTTACTTGAAACACTCTTCAAGTACTTCAAGTATGAGCATCAGCAAACAACTAAGTTGCTGTGCAATGCTGTATAGCATTGTACAGTGACTACAGTAATCACAGTGATACAGAAAGGTCCCCTACTGTACAATGTTTGTAAAATGAATGCTTTAGCATCATATAGTATATATAATGCTATTTGTCTTTGTTGAGATACAGTATGTCTGCCAATATCAAATATGGGCAAGCCAATGATGGCCTTAACAATACATGAGACAAAGTGCAAGACACTCAGGCAATTATTTCCAATCGTACCATAGTATATAAATCAATCCATATCAGGGGATTCTAATAATAAGATGTTGTCCCCAGCCCCTCACAGGGCTTTATTCATGTGATAGGTTCCTCAGCACACTTTTGCCTCGGTTCATGACAAGTTATGAGCCCTGTGCTCTGACCTACCACATCCAGCCTATTCCATCATCATCGTGTTATCGCTCTTATTCTTATTATAAATCAATCCACCACACCATTGGGCCTGTCGCCCATTACACAGCCAGCACTGGGTACTCCCAGCTCACAGCCATGTTTCCAATCAGGAACCACTACCACTTCCATCACCCCTCTATCACTCTCACAGCCTACCACTGCAGTTGTACCACCACCCATTGCCAGCTCTGTCCCTGCTGTTTTGACTTCCATTGCAATCACGCCTTTTGCTAAACAGGACAAGTTGAGTACAGAGAAAGATCAGGACAACTGGTTAGCCTGGAAGACTTGGATCATCACAATCCTCAAACACAAAAGGACATATAATATTGTGACTGGAGTGGATGCACAACCTCCTGGATCAGATTCTGATCCTGCCGTTGCAGAGTGGGTCAATTGCAACCTTGCTGCTACTGAGCAGATACTCATCAGTCTGACCAATGAAGAGGTCAACCATGTCATACATTGCAACACAGCCGCAGCAATATGGTCAATGCTCTATACTATTCATGAACCAGTTCATGTCCAGCTCAGACAATTTTCATTAGTATGCTCTGGCAGAAACATGCTACTGATGACACCAACATTACAGAGCATCTCAATGATCTCACATATACTTGCAATCTTCTTTCCTCACAAGGCAAGCATGTTTCCAAGTTGGACCTGTAGAGCATCTGATTTATTGGCACATGTACTCACTCACACACTACCAATGGTGAAGGTTTTACCCTTCTGTTTCTTCATACCTTTGAACGGTCCAGCCTTCTGTGTTTCATCAACAATGCCACCAGGGCGAGCATTCCCATGATGTTGGCTTGCTCTGTTCTTCTGGGGATTAATGGGGAGAAGGAGCATCTTCGAAACAACATGTGTGTGCCAAGCATAGTGTATTCAGAACTAGAGATGTTAATGTCCCACATGGCAGTGTTTTGTTTGTTAATAGAGTGCAGTTCATGCATGAAAGAATCATCTATGTAGCTCCATGTTCCATCCATGGTTGACACTGTTTCATATGCATCAAAGTAAAGTTCTTCTTCTTTGACCTGAACTTCTTTGGGAATTTCCTGTAATCCCAAGTGGAGGGTCTGGCAATCACATTATACATGATAGATACAGTGAAAGAAGCAGGTCAGCTAGTAGGATAAGAACTTGGTTGGAATGCATTGTGATTATCTTAAGATGATGTACAAGCCTTTTTTGTGACAAATGGCTGATCTGTAGAGTCATAGGATGTGAAGCAAAGTCCTAAATATATCAGCATCAGAAACTTTTTGCATATAAAAAACCAAATGCATACTAGTACATCTTGTCTAGAGGATAGGCTTTGAATTCTCGATAGAACAGCATATTGATGATGACTTGAAAGCATGTCAGTCATGGCCCAATTTGAGGCCTCTCCTTGACTATGCTGATTATTGGCCCATGGGGGTACCTCAATTTTGTCATTTTGATCATCAGGCTGCTGGTCTATCTGTGTGTCAACACCATTTGCCTCATTTTCATCTCCATCTTCCTCCTCTTCTTCTGCAAAGCCCATTGGAACATCACCATCACCACCACCATCATAGTTGAAATCACAGACACCATGACCACCACTAGTGACATGAATCTCTTGATCGATATTGCCTTGAAAACTTGAAGCTGGAGTTTTGGCAATGATGTTGTCACACCATATTTGATAACCTCAAGAAAGTCAAATCCACAGTCAGAACCAGTAGCTGAGTTGAAGATCTTGGCATCATAACTTGGGTTGCCACACCACATGTTGTTGTAGTCATCAAAGTATTGAAAATCCTGGGTGATCCGCTCTAAAAGCATGGTCATAAATAAACAAAGAGTCCTTAAAGCCAATGGCAGACTTACCATGAAGATTAGAATGACCTGATCTTGGATCCACACCCTCACTGGTTGACTTCAGTTGCTCTGCTGCTTGCCAATATTGTGTTTTTAATCTAAACCCATTGATCAGTACAAATGCTCACAGTCTGGCAGATATGCACATATTAAGGTGACTTTGAAGTTTGAACTGTAGTACTGAACTTTCCAGGATTGGCTGCATAGTGTTGTGAGTAGTGGGCATCATGCTCAAAGATATGCTTGGCCAGGATAGCCTTGATATCCTCTTGAGATGTCCATGGGCCTTTTGAGTCAAGTCAACATCCTGTGCTTTGTGATCCAATTTCTTCTTGCTGAAGAGGATGACACAATCAGCAGGATTGGCTATGTGCCATGATAAGAGATTTTTGGTGAGATGGGGGAATGGATCCCATTGAACCAAATCGCTGGATTCTTGCTCTTCAGCACCCAGGCCTTGCTTAGTTTGCCTGTAAGGACCTGGACAAGCTTTTGGCTGACTCATTCAAATAGGCCTTGCAGAAGGTGTCTCTGTAGCCTGATCCACATGTGAAGTAGTAGAAGAGGGTTGGAATCTTGGTCCGACATCATAAGGAGTAGGAAACATGATACATCTAGTAGTAGCTTGCTCTCAAAGGCATGCTAAGCAATGAGTGCAAGGTCAAGGTGGAGACATTTTATGACTCTCTAATTGAATTGCACCGCATGGTAGCCATGTGTTTTGCACAGAAATTCACAACAATTTTTGCCATATTGCCTGGTATAAACACCCCTATTAAATGCCAACTTTGCAGTAGTAGTATTCAAGTAGGATATTTTAGGGCTATGCTGGGGCTATTTTCATGCTATGTTGGGGCTATCTCTAAATGCTGAAGTTACTTGTAAGAATAAACCCTGATCAAGCTGAGCCAATGCCAAGACCTAGGCCAGAATGAAGCCAGTTGTCACTTATTTGTTGAAGGTGTGAACAAAATAGATTGTGGAAGAATGACACAAACAATCAAGTACAAAATAACCTCGTCCTATATCTGCACCACCACCATGCCTCAGGTATCCCAAAGAAAGAGGATCCTGTCCCATCTTGATGAGTTAGAATATAGTCTTTTGCTTTCTAGAATCAAGAACTTACAGAGCTATCTCAAGGAGCCAAAGAGTGAGTATGAGTCAGATGAAGAGATCAATCATTTCATCATCATAACCCCCCACTCTGCTCAGCCCTCTTGCATCTGATTTCAAGTCACATTAGCAAACCACTGTTTTTGGCATAGTGCTACAATGTGTCACAGTGTCACAGTTTACTGCAGTTGGCTACAGTTGAAGACAAATAGCATTATATGTTCTATATGATGCTATCACATTCTTTTTATATATACTGTCCAGTGGGGAACCTTTCTGTATTACTGTAATCACTGTTGTCATTGTACTGCATTGTACAGACACTACTATAATACAGAAAGGTCCCCCACTGTACAGTGTTTATAAAATAAATGCTATAGCATCATATAGTACATATAATGCTATTTGTCTTTAATTGTAGCCAACTGCAGTAAACTGTGACACTGTAGCACTGTGCGAAAAACAGTGGTTTGCTGATAACAGAAGTGGATCTGAGTCAATCGAGTCAATCAATTTGATGGAGGCAAAAGATGTTCAGTATTACAAGCTATTGTATTGGGTACCATTAGAATGCTGTGGAATGAAGTACAGCAATCACATACCTTTAATCAAGTTCCAATGCAACAACTATGGGCATCTCAACTACACCTCCATGAACATTTTTCCAATTTTCAACCACATCTATTTTGCAAGAAAGTTCATGTTGACTCTGATGTCTAATTGCATACTGGATCAGATTAGTGGCCATGCAGTTTTCCAGTCAGCATCGAACAACCCACAGCTTCCAATTACCATCCAACTAGCCATTTTTCTGAACCATGCAGGCCTGTTACTATAGAAATGTGATAACATCTGAAGATGTTGCACAATGGGCCGGTGTAAGCATTGGGTCAGTGATTAATTGCACAAATCATACAATGGTGGCTCTGCTTGCCCAGCATGATGAATTTGTATCTATTCCTTTTGCAAAATCTGTTGATGCAGAACTGGCACAGATGTTCATGGAGGGGAAGTCATGCAAGGCATGGAATGGAGGGACTTTTGTGGTAGATGGATCAAGATTCAACCTGTTTGAAAAGCCATCTCTTTATGGTGACACATTTGTCAACAGTAAAGGGAGGTATTCAGTAAATTGCTAGGTAGGTTTGAAACATACTCAATGTCATTTTATGAGACTGACTAGTATGTGACAGCTCATTGTGATGCCACATAATCCTCTCATTGTGGACTATGGCCTAGGGCATCATGGACATTTGCATTTCAAGGGACATGCTTGGCACAGAAACCAGATAAAACTCCTGAGGGTCACTGGATTTGGGCAGATGGCATGTACCCAGCAAAAACATGGTGTGCAGTACCATTTAAAAGCATGCAAAATACACCACTGTCCTGGCCACAAAAGTTCCATAATTGCTATTTGTCAAGGGTGTGTACCTTGATCTATTTGAATCTGCTATGAGGAATAAAGTTTGATGGTTAGGTCCATGTTTGCATTGAACATGCCTTTGAAGTCCTCAAGGGCCAATTTCAATCATTGCAAGAACTTTGACTTCAAGTCTGCTCACCTAATAATATCACATACATTGTATAGTGGGCATTATCCTGCACAATATGGTTATTCAGTTCAAAGAGAGGCTTGGAAAAAAATCTTCAGTAGGTTGGGCATGTCAAGAAATAGAAGAACTCACCCACAAGATTGATCCTGTAGTGGTCACTGTTCCTACAGGATCCCCAGGGCAGCAGTTCCATGTAGAGTTGATGCAGGAGTTGTTTGTGGAACTGGGGATATATGAATACCATTGTCAACGAGATGAGGTAGAAATGATTACAAGCAGTGTTATTTCAATAAAAAAAAAACAATACATCAAGGAGCAACCTTGTGTGACTCCAACTTGCTTAGTTGAATATCCAGCTTCTTGAGTTGTTCCTTGCATCTGAACTCAAGTTCAGCATTAACCTTCTTTGGGAAATCTCTTCACATTGATTATCAAGTTCTTGCTTCTGAATGGTGTAGGTATAATGGAGTGCTTTGCTGCAGGAGGAGTCCTGATAGAACCCTCCTCAACAAGGCTCTTACTCATTGTGTCCAACTCTGCCAGCCTCACTGCAAAAGAATTATCTGGGCCCAACAGTACTTGGTTCACTGAAAATGCTTTCTTCATGAAGGTACTGGCTCAACTGGCACTGGACATGCTGGCTGTTGGAGCATCTCATGTATATGGAGACTGTCTGAATGAGTTTCAGTCTTCACATGATGGTGTCTTGTCCTTGGACTTGAGGGAAAATGGTGTAAGTTCTTCACAACATGAGGTTTGCATGCCAATTCCTAATGCCAGTGGTTGTTGAGTATGTATATATGTGAACATATAAACAATGACATACCTTGTGAGATTGCATGACCTCCTCTGTATCATGCCCATGGTCATCAAAGTTAGGCTGAATATCAGCCTGCTCATATCCTTGGTTATTGGTATCATCCATGATATCATCTATAGGCCTCCTGAGTCCACTCTCTTTATCACTATCATCATGCATACCATCATCTTCCTTACTTGCATCCACAGTCTCATTTGTTTTGGTCTTGTCCACTGCCAATGATGTTTCCACCATACCATCCACAGAGACAAGCTTGAGGATCTGAAGTAAGTTCTGAGAGTGGTTAGTGCCAGATTTGATAGACACCAGCTTGCTATCAAATGATGGTATGCCATTCCAGATGGCATCAAGGTCTTGGTAATATGGAAACACATAGAGGACTTCTTCTCTATGGAAGTATAATACTAGAAAAGAAAGCTAAACAAGTTGACAACTTACCAAGGAGATTTTGCACTGATGTGCCTTCAGCTCCAGGTGACACACCACTTCCTATGCTCTTGAAGCATGCGTGATGCTCACAGTACTTGGCCTTGAGTCTGAGATGTTGGATAAGTTGTGAACATCAGATGTGAGGAGAAAGTATCTACGTGCTTAAGCAATTGAATATGGACATCACATATCTTGTGGAATCCTCAGCTTATGTCATACAGTGGTTAGGATCCTGCACAAAAATATGCCTTGTGATAGCAGCCAAAATGTCCTTCTTATTTTTCCCAGAGGGCTTGGCCTCAGTAGAGAGCCTAGGAGGGTTGCTGGATGATGAACAGTTGTCATGAAATAAAATACTGTATGTTGATTGGCAGCATGGGAGGTAATCCACTCAACAAGCAAGTCAGTGCATCTTCCTTCCCATAAGATATTTGCCATTGATGTCTTCTTGGCTAGTCCAGCAGTGGATGATGGCACAGCTGTGGGTGGTACAGGTACGCCAGGCAGAGTAGAGGGGGTGGCCACAGGAGTCTTGCCTCCTCATCCTCAGTGCTTCTTTTGAGGTGTGGGGACACCATTGCTTGCTGGTGGAAACTGCAGAGAAACCAAAGTAGCAGCATTTGGTGCTCTTTGACCTTTGGAAGCCATGGGGATAGGTTGATTGGCCAGGACTTGAAGCCTTGTGGAATGACAAGTAGGTAGGCTGCCTACATACATAATATGCCAGCTGTCAGTATGAGAGAGGAAAGAAAAATTGTGCTATCTGCTGAAACAATTTTATGAGGCTTAGTGAATGTTACTATTGTCTTCAGAGAGTTGATTAACAGTGCAGACACACTTTAACATCTTTTTAACTGGCATATTGGAGGAGATGAAAGTAGGCATTTCAAATATTTGTAGAACAAACCTTATAAACCTTTAAAGTTACTACACATTTTGATACACTTCTTGTACATATTGTTGTATACAACAACCTTGATATGAATATTCTCAACCTTCCTTCTGGAAGATGTTACACATGATGCAATTTGCAGGTGGCAGGCATTATTTTCAAACTCCGATCACATTTTCTTTGCACAGAAACGTGTCCTTTAGATTTGGATAATAGCTCCAGCATAGCTAACTTGAATACCACTACTAAGTGATCCAGTCTTTCTCTTTCAGGGCCACAACATACAAGTACAACATCTCACGTCACTGTAATACGACACTGGCTTCACATGATAGCATCTGCTTTCTATTCACTCGGACGCCGCAGTGTGAATGTAAACAATTGTTTCGGTGAGAAATCCGGTGGGTCACCATGAACGGGCATGATCGGTTGAATCTCAATCTATGAGACAGGTGAGAAGACTGCTGACACGAAAAAGAATATGGAATTAATTACTCTGCGATGAGGTTCCTCATAGAACGGGATAGACCACCCGAGGTTAAGGGTCTGGGACGTTGGGACTACGATACTGAACAAGGAATGAGGGGTGCAAACCAACTCGACAATGCCGTGGTTCCGCTGACTTATAGGCATTGTGCGCTTCCCTGCGGATAATTTCCCATTCCGCTTCGTCCTCTGGGTGGGTAGAAGCAATGACCCTGCCCCCACTCACCCCGGTAAACCGGTAACCGCTAACACTCAGCCGGTATCTGTTGTGACCGACTTTGTGAACCTTCCACTGGAAAGGGATGTGTGAGTGTTACTTCTGTTTGGCAGTGCGGAATGGTCGTACGTCGTGTTCCTCTGCACCAAGATGGATGAACTGAAAGCCTGGGAGGTTCCGATTGACGCCAATTGGCTGACTGGGGTCGATTCTGTAGGTAGTATGGGAGTCAAGCTCGTCAGCCATGTATGGGTTTCTGATTTCGATAAGAAGTTAAGGTGTGGGTAAGTCGGTTGCCCACCCACTTTTATACCCATTGACCCACTGGCAATCGATAGCGTATCTCTTTCTTGCCTGCGTTTCCTCTTTTGCATGCACTCATTTTGAAGTTCGTATGATCATGTTACAGTACGTTTCGCTCATCAGAAAATGTACATTTAGGGATCCGAATAACTGAATGGAAGCCTTCTAGTGTTAATGTCCACCAGGTCCCCGTGCGCCCATTGCCCATATGCGCCATGGCGTAAGGAGTCACACTTTTAATAAGGGTGTCGTATCGCACAACGACGAGGACCAGAATGCAGATCGCTGCTCAGACGGTCATCATGTCCATGCCAATGCATTCCAGGGAATGGGGGTTCATGCACCACACGCTGGAGTGGACGAAGCTTGTCTGTCCACCCTCTGTGGTGCTGCGCTAGGCATCCACAACTCGTGACTGCCGAAATAAGCCTGAAAGCTTTAAAGGATATGTCCCAAGAATCTCAGGCTGCTGTCCAGTACGTCATACATTCTACTTCTTGGTCAACGTGATGATAATCTTCTGGCCATGACGGGTCGGAACGTGTGTTGCTCCATTTTTGGTGTCGGTGACAGTGATGCAATAGTCACGTTCTCGGTTCGATCTCATTTCCGAGGAGAATGACGGGGATCAATAAACCTGTCGGGGATCATGTCAACAGCCAGGCCAGCCTAGCCTCGGTTCTCACAAAGAGTAGTGTTCTCGACAACAGTTGTGTGACTCCATTTAGTACATATGCGTGTGAGTCCACATGTTTGTTCAATCAGTGCGTCTATTCAAAATCAGAATAAGTGCCCGAACAAAGTGCAACCTCCACACAAGTGAATGTTGGAAACGACGGGGCGTGCTTTAGTGGACCAATCAGCATTCCTCCCATGCATTCGAAACAGAAAAAGTGTTTGTAACAGTGCCGCGTATGTGTGCTAAATCGCCGTTTCATAACAGCCGACCAGCATAACAGCAACTCATTCTATCCCCATGGCACTTTGTTAGCGAGACAATAATCTTTCGTTGAAGGAGCCGGACTGGGTGCATGTACGATGTAAAGGAGGCGTAGCTGGAGCCTGGGTACCACTTTATGCTAGGTGCGAGTGAGCTTTGCATAGAACCAAAGTGGCGAAGCGTCCGAGTCTCCCGATCACATAAACCAGTCGATTTCCAGGGATTTTGATGTACGGATTCATGGGATGATTGAAACCGACGTGATCGTGTGTGTCGTCTGTGGGTGTCACTTCTCTGATCTATACCCTTTTGTCGCGATTGTGCGCACCGTGAGGAGCGAGTGGTAAGTTAAAAAATGCGGACTGGCAGATGAACACTAAGAGAATCGATCAATGTTCGCGTCTTGGTAACAAGACGGAATTGTGAACACCATGCTACAGCATTGGCACTAAAAATGGGGCACGATCCAACCTGGAATGGGCGGTGGTCTCAGAGAAGAGTCATCGCACAATTAATGGAATGCATACCAAGATCGAGAACGTTACTTGAACAGCAGCCTGAGTGTCTTGGGACAAATGTTTCTCCTTTCGCGCTTTACGGCGGTCACTCCCAGTCATTGATCATGCTATGTCAGCAGTAACGAAAGGCGAACACCTAGCATGAGATTTGGACATGGTGGTGGGAAAACTTGGTCAACTCCGGCGTGTGGTACGACACCCCGCAGGATACATTGGCATAATCGTTTACTCTGGTTCATAGCGACAACAGTATAACAGTGCCCGAGCGGTAATCTCTGTCTCGGTGGGTTTATTAACTTATGCTATTTCACATGAATAGATGAGACGCACCTATGGGAACGCACTAGAACTCCGATGCCCCATACTGTAGCGCATTTCGTTAGTGGACACACAGAGACCTGTTGGACATTAACACTAGAATGCTTCCCATCTGCCAATATTTGGATCCCTAAATGAACAACTCGTCCTGTAACATGAGCATCCGAACCCCCAAAATTCGAGGGGAGATTTGGTCAGGAATGAAAAAAAAAAGACATGCTCTGTAAAGCAGCGTCTCATGATCTGACGTTGTATAAAGGTAGAAAAACTGACAGTTTAGTTTGCGCCCAACCGACATTAAAGATTCCTTGACTCCCTGCAGCATTCAAAATCGCAGCAATGTCCAACGCCAATCTAGCCGTCAGTCTCAATCCCACCAGGCCTGACGAGCAGTTCGGCTTTGACTAGCCTGTCCACAGCGTATGACCATGCTCCGTCGCCAACCAGAGGCAACACTCACATGTCCTTTCCAGTAGAGGTTCCCCAAAGTCGGGCGCGACAAATACCGGCTGGGTCATCGTGTTCCATCCACCCCGAGCACGAAACAGAATGGAAGATCGCCCGCCTGGAAGCCTACACATGAGCGGAACGATGGCATCTTTCAGGTTGATCTGCACCGCTCATCCTCTCCTCGTTCAGTATCGCAGTAGCAAAGGCCGCCCATCTCGGATGGACTGTCCCGCTCGACTCTGTAGGCTTTCACCAAGCAGCTGTTTTTCTCAGTCTTCTATGGTAGTTTCCTTGATCCGTGTCATAGATTGAGATCAAACGACGTCCTTCCCCGCCGCAATTCTTGCCGCAACAATTTTTTTTGTCGTTCAAGGAGTCCGAGTGAAGAGAAGGAATACGTATGATGTGACGTCGGTGCTGTAGCGTGACATGAAGTGCTGTACCGTATACAAGTTGTTGCATGCCTCGAAAGAGCAACGTTGGATCAGGGTGGCGTCGACATTGTATGTACACACGCAATTGCTGCTGTCTATACTAACCGATGAGCAGGCATTCGACACCTCGTACGGTAGAAACAACACGCACGAGTGAACATGCAGATACCACGTCATCCTTCGGTAGCACTCACGCGGATACGATTCGAAAACGCGGTCTAGTCTAGCAGAGTACTCATCATGTAAGAGCATTCTTTGAACTGCGTTTCGATGCGCTCGAGAAGAAAGAGGAGACGGATCAAGGGGATACATTGCAAGAGAAGATACTTCGTGGAAGAGAGGCAGTGGTGGGAGGTGATGGGCGAAGAGGACAAGGCGCCGTCCCACAAGCTGGATCCTGTCGGGCGCATGGTGAGCGGGAGTAGCGAATGCATGTAACCCAAGAGTCGAAAAGAAGTTGGCGGGGGGACCACGAACGGTGTTTCCGGGTCGCGGAGCGGCAGGGGAGGAATAGGGCTCACTCTCACCCGAAACCTCGAACTGCGAGGGTGGAGAGTGAGCCTGCAGGGGTTGGGTACATGAAGAGAGTACAACAAGGGGATGAATACTTGTGGCGCCGGCCTCAGAGCCTGATGCTAGTACACGACGGATCGACGCCGTCGTATCGATGCGTCAGAATTGGCAACAAGGCGAACAGAGCGATTTGTTCTCCGGGGCAGATCTGGCAGCGGCCAAACAAAGAAAAAAAAGCAGCCGTTGCCAATGGTGTCTTGAACGAGTCCGCACGGCATACCCGGACAGCATTCAGCGCAAGAGAACGTCGATACGACCGGTTATTCCCAAATAGCCGCCGTAGCGAATGATTATGTAGGACAAGTCTAGGAGGTCACTGCACAATGGTCTTGTGGAAAAATAGGAGAACGTCGATACGATGTTAGCGCGGTTACACTATCTACTAGATCCCAAATGCGTTTCGTTTTAAAACAAGACATCCACAGTAACACTGATCAATCGTCCTCCAACTGCCATGATTATCGTTTGCTTGTTTGTTTTTCATTTTTTTTAAAAAGCCAAGAATAAAAGAAACGAGCAAACGCGTCCAAATGTGTTAAAAGTGTTCGAGTGTTCGAGTGCGTGAAGCGACGGATAACAACCAAAAGCGCAGTCCACAACATAATAGCAACCGCGAATTGATGACATGGTGGGTTGTAAATATATACATATACATCTGCAACGCACCACGGGGTGGGTCAATCAGTCACATGTGATGATCAAGAACATGGACGCACATGCAAGATCGGGGACAGATATACATATGATGTACCCACGGCGGCGCGCGTTCAGAACATGTTTCCGCCCAGATGCGTGACCGAAGCAGAGTCGGTTCCCTGTTGCGCCAACGGACTCGATCGCACTGGCGCGGTCGACGTCCCTGCAGTCCTATTCAACCCCGCCGCCTCCAACAGGGCCATATTCGACCCCCCACTCGCATCCATGCCCGCACCCGCACCCAGCCCCGCTGCCTCCAACAAAGCCCCATTCGACGCATTCGATACCGTCCTCGTATGCACCCCCTCCGACTCAACCATCGACGCACGGTGCATCGACGACACGGACCGACCCGAGAAATGCGCCGCGCTGGGCGACGGACCCATCACGTCGTCTACGATCCGACCGAGATCGAGATCACCCTCGACATCGTTCTTGTGCGTGAACGGATCCATGAGCCGGGTCCCTTCGTCCGGTGGTAGCAAGACGTCCTCAGAACGCGTCTCGGACAACCGGGCGGCGGCCGGCGTGCCTGGTGTCCCTCCTGCTCTTCCCACCATCACGGGCACACGCTTTTGCGCATCCCACGGCGTCGCGTAGTCCGTGTACCCAAGGGGAGGCGGTCCAACATCGAGGTCTTCGCCGTCGAGCAGGGTCGCTCTCGAGCGGGCTTGTTTCCGTTTGAGGGTGATGGTATCCAAGAAATCGAGTCGCTTGAATCGTCGGCGACGGGCGCAAAAGGCGAGGGAGAGAAGGAGGATGAGGAGGGCTGTTCCGCCTGCTGCGGAACCGGCAATGATGGCCGTGCGTTCGCTTGAGGACGGTGCTGAGAGATCGGGTATCGTGCTCGGAAACGCGGTCGCAGTCTGAGAGAGAGAGGTGGGCAAGGGGGAGGGGTAGGATGTGTGTCAAGACACGTACGAGTACTGGAGATCCATTAACGTAAGTGGTGTAAGCGGTTGTGATCGTGGTTGGCGTTCCTTGCGACAAGGACGATGTAGGAGGTTCTGTGGTGGTGGTTGAAGAAGATGGTACAGATGCGGATGTAGTAGACGTCAATAGTGACGTTGCTAATAAAGAGGAAGACGTTGATGCGGGTGTGTAAGAGGTCGTAGGTGCGACACTACTGGTGATCGATGGCGGGGTGGTAGACGGAGATGATGACGTGCTACGATGTGTGAGGACGAGTGTGAACCGGAGATGACAGGTATCACCTTGTCGTTGTGGTTGAACTCGACGAGGTCGTGGTCGTGAGGTCAGCAGATATCGACAACGACGCCGGGCTCGTCGAGGATGACACGGAATCCGAGGCGACGTCTGTCGTGGATGTCACAGCAGATAGCTGTCGCAAAATCAGCAGGCACGTCGGAATAAAGTGGGGAGGTGTAGGCTCACCTGGAATGTGGCATCGATAGCACTGCTGGTGGGGATAATCACATCGCTAGCGCCTGCGCTTGGGACTCCCGAGGCCTGACGAGGATGCATGGCTATAAAAACGAGAATGTGAGTGCTGTAGTTGCGGGCAACATGTAACAAAGGAAAAAGCAACTCAGCAGAGCTTTGAGATGAAACCCGGGAACGGTCGACTTCCACGGCTCTTTCTCGACGACGACGACGAAGACGACGGCGACGGCGATGGGTTGGATACCACTGAACATGTTGTCGAGACAGTACACGGCTCTGCCTACTGACCCGGTTCGCCATCTCAAACGGCGACGGTGTCGCATTCCGCTTCGTCGACTGCTTTGCTGCCTCGCTTCCACACCCTTCCTCGTCCTCTTCGCCATCCTCTGCCGGGGCATACCCCCTTCCTACGATGACGTCCGAACCTTTGAACGACGTCTGCCCCAACACGCCGTCGCCGCCTTGACCCATGACCGCTTCCTCAGGTTTCCAGGTCACCTGTGGGGACATGGCCTGAACAACATTCTCCAGGAAGCGTGCGTATCTCACCATCCAACCGCATCTGCATCGTGGCCTCACGACCACCCCCAGTTTGCTCATGTCCTATCTGGCCTACGTCGCCAACGTCTCCTTTGTGTTTGAGGACTATACCTGGTCACACATACCCCTCCCATGGACGCTATACGGCTTTGGACTCCGTCCAACGCGAATACCCATCAACGCGATCATATCAGGCCCCACTGCAGGCGGACCCATGCCAGGCCCCCTCGCAGTCAGCGCAGACTTTTACGCAGGTGTCTGCTCCGGTCCAGACATCACCCCATACATCCTCAGCTCCGCCGACGCACCCAACGACGCAGACGGCACCACCATCATCAACTACTGGCAAACGCAGCTCGCACACGTCGACGCCCAATGCGTCGAGATCGATTCGTCCGCACACGATTTGTTCGACCGTTTGTAAGCTGTCTTTTTTATCTCCACCGTACCATCATCACGCCTCCCTTCCTTTTTTATATATATAGCCTGTTTGGCGGACCACGCATACTCTCCCTGTTCGACTCCCTCGCCGCCTCGCCCATCCTCCGCGATTTTACATGGTCTCCGCTCGTCCAGTCCGCCGTCGCACGCAACTTTGCGCTCCTCCAACCCCGATCGGCCAATCGCATCTTTGCCTCTGACCTCAATGGCACCCTCGACGGCCTCATCGCCCTCCACCTCCGGCGCGGCGACTACGTCCGCCACTGCCCCAACCTCGCCACATGGGGCGCTGACTACATGGGTATAAACCAACACCCGTCCCTGCCCGATCGGTTCGATGCACGTCCGTTCGACGACGACACGCGGGCCAGGAAGGCGTATTATCTCATGCATTGTCTCCCGACGACGACGCAGTTGGTGGCACGGTTGCATGGCATTAGGGAACAGCACCCCGGACTGAGCCGGGTGTATGTCCTCTCGAACGAGTGGGCATGGGCATTGAGCGGGCTCAGGGACGCACTCAAAAAGGACGGGTGGTCGGACGTGGCGAGCACGGTGGACGTGCAGTTGGATGCGGAACAGTATCATGTCGCGATGGCGGTCGACATGGCTATTGCGGAGAGGGCAGAGGTGTTTGTCGGCAATGGCGTACGTGTTCACTCTCTTTCTTTCTCTTGTGTGCGTGTGTTGACGTTGCGCTGCGTCCAGTTTTCGAGTCTGTCGTCCAACGTGGTCATGTTGCGATTAGCCAAGGGAATGGACCCGTCCAGCAATCGCTTCTTGTAGATGCCTCTTATACCTACGTGATCTTTGCCAAGGACCTGTTGTATGCCATGACATGAGCAGTATGAATACATGCAGAAAACAACCATCGATATTTTTTTTAAAAGAAAAGTTCCTCTTTTTGTGGTCTCTCGTCGAGAGAGCGTCGTGCGCCTAACCCGGACCAATACCCCACACTTCGAGCCCGACACACTCAAACGACACGTCCGCCTTTGCCTTGATCACCCCGTTCTGTTCCTTGCTCACCTGTGGCGCAGGCGCACACAAGGGTGGATTCCCAAACGTCGGACATGGCGCCGAAGAGCCGTCCAAAAGGGAGGCATCAAGGTAAAGCCCATAGTGTCCGTCTCTAGAGTGTCATCATCCGGTGTGAGTAAAGGGGGACCAGCAAAGAGAAAAAAAGTATACGCACCCGCCTCCAAACGAAATGAACTCATGCTCACAGAGGGCCACATAGTCGTTCTTGCCCGTCCATGTGTACATGTCCAATCGACCCTGTCGTCCCCCATCCACAGCGGGGTGATATCGCCACAGAAACCTGGCGTGCAGGTGATCACCAAGACATGTATCAAACGAATTACGGGGGGTTGACTGACGATTCGCCGGATCCATAATACCCGCCCTTTTCCACCTTGAGGCCCTCGCTCAGCCAGGCGCCAAAGATGGTATCGCGGGCATCTTTGATGACCAATAGGCCACCTTTGGGCGGGTTCGGATGTGCGCGAGAGGGTATGCGTGGCTCACACCGAGAATAGAGCGTGTTGAGCGAAATGCCGTGTTGATCGAGCGAATATAAGAGCGACCAACGTCGTGGTAACTTGATCAATGCAGGTAAATGCGGTCGAATCTATACGGTGTGCGCTCAAAACGTGTCCAACGGATTCAAAAAAAAAAGAAAAAGAAAAAAAAAGGCGCACGAGATCGGCAATGTCTTCGTTGAGCACGCCTGTTGTGGTGTCCCACCTCCCGATGAGAGTGACGCCTTTTCCTTTTCCATGGCGAGTGTGCGTCGTCATTTCCGTCCCTATGCCTAACCCGATCGGATCGACCAACCCGAGTTTCTCTTCTTGTTCGAGGACATCGGAGAACCCGCGATCCCAAGCGCGGTCGGCTGTGAAACCCGGGGCCCCCGTTGGTGGTATGTACGGTGTCGATGCAAACGGTGAGCCGTGGGTGAGCGTGGTGCTCGCGAAGGGGGACGACAAGCGAGAGTGGGTCGTTGGTGCAGAGGAGGGCGCTGCCGAGCGGGGATGACCCGATGGTAACAAGGATACGAGACTGGACGAGATGCGCGAGAGCGTGGCGTGTGACGATGAGGACGATGAGGATGCACGGGCGGGTGGGAGGGAGGTGCTCGATTCTGTCGGGGAGGATGTCGATGGGGGCGACGCGCTTCCACTTAGACGGGGTGGGAGTGGGATGCGAGCTCTGGAGGGACTCGGCGCGACTTTGACGCTCCCGCCGCAGTCGAACTTGATCAGCTTGGGGTTGTGCAGTTCCGAGGCGAGTGCGTCTGCCAGAGCATCGTCGGTGGATGTTGGGAGGGTTGCAGGGGACGAAGGACGGGTGTTGAGAAAGTACATGGGGTCATCTTGGTGGGCGAGCAGCTCGTCGAGCACGTCTCTTCTACTTCGATCAGCTGCGGACTTGGCATGGGACGTGAAGTGATCAAAATAAACGAGGCTGTGATTGTTCGCATCGGTGGGCGCGGCGACGTCGAGCGCGAGAGGATCCTGCGACGCCGGGACAGACACAAAGACACCAAAGTCTGAGTCCGCAGACGACCTGCGCGGGCGGTCAGCGATGGGTTCAGCGACGCTCTGCGTGGTGGCCGTCGCGACACGATCCATCGACACCGACACAGCCACACCACTGCAGGTGGAAGAGAGAACCGCAACGCAGCTTCGATAGCACGGGGGGCAGAGACTAAGCATATAAATGCCAACCAATTCAGCATTCTTCGCTCAGCTCACAGGCACTGGCTAGTAAGTCTATATAGCCACTTCACATATCGACCTCGTCCCGTCAGCCTTTTATCTATCCTTCAGCTGTTCCGAGTCATCAGCTGGTCGTCGACGACCTGACAACACTAGCACTGCGGAACCCAAAAAGTAACTAGACACCAACTATACACCGCTGTCCGCTGTAACTAGACTCTATCTCACCGTCCTCAGTAACTGTACTCCAACTAGACCAAGGGAAATTTTTGACATGGTCATGCCCAAATTAGACAATGACTGGACACTAGATACACCTACCCCCCTGCAATCTGGACATCACCAGTTACTTCCACTATCTAACCCCAATCTGTGCATTAGATTTCGACTCAACCAGCTATCCAGATGTCCATTTTTTTGCGTTTGAATTCACTACATGGCTTTACTTTTTTTTTCGCTAAGTCTTTCATTGCTGCTAACATGCCCTTAGACAATACCTTTACAAAGCTCTGTCTGATACCACCCTTGGCACCAGTTTTGAGATGCTCCCATGGCCTCAAGGGGGGGTTCTTTTGTTAGCCGAAATTAGCCTTACAGGATTCCATCCCCCTTGATGATTACACCATTTTCCTGATTGGGAAAGCTGACCATCCTGCTTGATTGTGACAAGATCCTGATAGACAATATCCAGTGCATCCCCAAATTGTCAGAGGTGTGGCCAAGATTGTTTCCATTTGTTGTACACCTTCCATCAACCATCCATTGCCAAGATACTGATACATTCCAGCCCACAATCTGGATATGTTTTCTCTATTCCTTATTTTATTTTATTTTTACTCCTACATATTCACAAGCATCTTGCACTTGATGAACCAAGACGCAATGTATTTCAAAAATGTCTATAACATGACAAAGCACATAGTAACAAAAAGTAGTCTAGTTTGACCCCAAAGTGCCATCCCCAAGATGAGCAGCTGCACCATCAGTACCATCATTACTTTCCTTGCATATAGGATAATGGATTCCCTGCAAAAGGGCAGCAGTGTTTTAGGCAGGGGGGTAGAACAGTAGATTGGGAGGGCCAGGGTAGTAATATCCTTGCATATTGTATGGTAGAGGAACACCGTTGTAAGTGCCACATACTAGGGCATTACCACATGGGAGAGTGGGAGATGGGGGACGCATGGATCCAGGATTTGCTTCAGGGAAATGGCCCCAGAACACGTATGGGTTCATCATGGGAGGTCCATAGATACCCATACCAGGATAACCATGAATTCAAGGGTCAGGGACATGAGGGTACCAATGAGCTGCATCTTGTGGCACCAAGATATCACCTCATGAACTAGTGGGGGGCATGGGATGAACCTGGAAGCCTTGAGGGAGACACTGGAACTGGAGCATGAGCAGGTTACTAACCTGGACAGGATGAGGCTGAAGGAACAGATTAGCACCGGATAAGGGTTTGAATGAGGTATCACATGGTTGGTCTTGCAATGTACTGGATGGATTTGGTGAGAGGTGCCCCTCCATGATGAGAATGTCTATAGATGGTGTGGGTTCCACAGCCTCCATAGTGGGGATGGGGGCATGACACTTATGCAGACTGAACAGATTGTTCATTTCATTGTCAACATTAGACCATGCATTATCCTTCCTGGGCAAATGAGGTTTGGGGCAGGAAGGCTGGGGATGTAGAGTGGATAATGGCATTGACATTTTGGACATGGTATTCAGAGTTACTAACTGTGCTGACACTTGCTCCAGAGGCACAGTGGGAAGTTGGAAGGAATGAGACATGGTGTCAAGATTGTTTTGATGGGTTGTAAGGCCAATCGTCAGTGCTGGACCAAGGCTTGACATATTGACAGGGTGATTCGCCATTGAACTCTTGGAAGGATCCTGCATAGCACAGGCCCAAACAGTTCTTTGATGCTGTCAAACTCATGGATGGAAGGAGCATGCTTTTTCAGTGCCTTCAGCCATACTGGAACATTGTTTGAGTCGGTGATAGATATGGTAGAGTTACAAGAAGCCAATGGTGCATGGCATTTCTTGACATGGGTTATTGAACCACTTGCTTGAACCTGTAGCAGACTGTTATGCTTGCTCCTAAGATCTGCGAACATCTGCTTGACACATGGATGGAGAGAGTTGTGAGCAGGAGCAGCACCATGGATGATGGAAACCTTGCTATCTTTAAGAGCACCTGTGAGATTTGTTACGTGTGGGCCGGGTAGACTCGCATGTAGCCGCAAGGTAACTGGGACTAGGGACTAGGACTAGGACTTGAGGAAGGCTTCGTTATAGAGAGGCCTTTACTGGGACGGAGGGACTTGGGGACCGAAGTCGACAAACTGAGAGGCAAGACTAGGAGTAGAATTGCGGAGCTCAAAGTTAAAGAATACAAGGCGTGCTAGTGTGGTTTATATATGGTTGGATGGGCTAGCACGGACCAAGACTATGAAAGGAAAAAGAGAGTAAAAGGATAGATGAAAGAACATCGTAGAATACGATGGAAACGGAGAGAACTCTGTTGAAGAGTAAGGCGTACTGAGTAAGTATGACTCGGTTGATAAGTCAGTTATCGTATCGAAGTCCGAAAAATCGGAGTGAAGGAAAGTAAGTGTAATCTTGATGACGGATGAAAGGTGAAACCGTGGTTTACCGTGAAGAAGTCATCAAGAGGAAAGAAAGAAAGAAAGAAAGACGAAGTAAGAACTAGGAAGAAAGGAATAAAGGAATTGTAACATTACCCCTCTACTACATCTCGAGTCTCCGACGAGAACCATGTTACGTGTGGGCCGGGTAAGCTCGCACGTAGCCGCAAGGTGACTAGGACTAGGGCGAGGACTAGGACTTGAAGAAGGCTTCGTTATAGAGAGGCCTTTAGCTGGGACTGAGGGACAGAGGACCGAAGTCGACGAACTGAGAGGCAAGACTAAGTGTAGAATTGCGGAGCTCAAAGTTAAAGAATACAGGTCGTGCTAGTACGGTTTATATACGCTGAGAGAACTAGCACGGACCAAGACTAAGAAAGGAAAGAAGAAGTAAAAGGATAAATGAAAGAACATCGCGGAATGCGATGGAAGCAGAAAGAACTCTGTTGAAGAGTAAAGAACTATGAGTAAGTATGACTCAGTGCATGAGTCAGTCATAGAAGTCCGAGGAAACGGAAAGAAGGGAGGTAAGCGTAATCTTGATGACGGATGAAAGGTGAAACCGTAGTTTACCGTGAAGAAGTCATCAAGAAGAAAAAGGAAGAGAAAAGAGAAAGACGAAGGCAAAGAAAGATCGTACATGTAGTAGAGAATTGTAACATTACCCCCCCACTACGCCTCGAGTCTCCGACGAGAACCAGGCCTTGAAAGACACATGCACCGCGGAGGTGAGCTAGAGATCCAAGGCAAAGGCACCGGGGGACCCTGTGACGTTGGCATAGGCAACGTCGTCCCAGACGTCATCGACGTGTGCGTCGTTATCCGGAAGGGGGGAAATAGGGGAGACAGTACGACGGCGACGAGGAGCGGAGGAGCGTTGCGAAGGACGAGGGAAAGAGCCAGAGCCCGAAAGGGATTGTTGAGTGAGGGATGACCCCGATGAGGAGGAGGAAGTGGGGTGACGGGGAGGTCGAGGTCGTGGCCGGCTGGGACAACGAACCTGTGCGTGTCCCGGAGCCCAAACGAGACATAATGGGCATTGGTATTGAGGACAGTGAGCGCAGCGATGACCCAGACGATGGCATTCGAAACATGCCTCTGCGTAGCAGGGATGATTGGGAGGCAGGATAAGCCGTCCATCCAAACCGGCAAGCCATGCGTCGGTATGAGCGAGTGATGCTTCGATGGCTGGGTCGAGAGGGGAGGAGGAAGCGCTTGGTGTTGAAAGAGATGAGTAGGGAGGAGGTTGGAGTCCTTGCGCATGGGTCAACTCCCGGGTGTACTGTTCGACGTCGGCGAGAAATTCGCCGAAATGGAGCTGATATCCCATTGTGACGAGCGCGCCACGTAGATGGTCCCGGATATGTCGTAACACCCCCACGACGAGGGTCATGTGGGCGTCTGGGTTGGTGGAGTTGTTGCGGACCAAGAGATCCATTCGTTCGGTCTCTAGGAAGGCTTTGTACAGGGCGAGAAGGGGGGAGCCATAGTCAAGGTGACTAGTGGCTGGGATAGCCAAACGGGAGTCTGTGATGCGATGGAGTAGTACCTGGGCGTATGTGTCATCTGGTGTGTCGGCGCGGAGACGGTGAGACGCTGGTGGGAGAAGAACCGATAAAATTGGTGGGTGAGAACTAATAGAGGGAAGAGCAAAAGGGTCTGGCGTATCTAATGCGGGTCTCGCCACCCGCCAGGCATCATCAGGATTCTCTCCCCACCCTGCTTCTGCTGTTACGGAGGCAGAGTCGCTATGGTCATCCAAGTTGTCAGCGAGTTGAAGGCGAATTGGTTCTGGTGCAGTGGTGAAGGAATTTGAAGAGGAGGTGTCGTCGACCAACTCCGGGATGGGGGAAACAGAACGGACGGTGTAGGTTAAACCCATGATGAAGGAGAGGGAAGAAAATTAAAAAGTATAGTGAAAAGGACAGTAATCGTATTTGCAGAAATAGGAGTGTTGTAATGAATGGGAACTAGGGACCTTGTAGCGAAAGCGAAATGTGAAGTGTGAAAGTTTTTCTTTAGGGACGAAGTCGAACATGAACGTTGGAAAGGGAGAAAGGGGATGGGGAGTTTCAAAGCTTGTGACGTTTTTTATAGTCTTTCAGTAGTGCTGCGGAATGTTTCAAGTTCCGCTCGGGAACCCACGAGTCTTCTTCGGCGGTGTACCCTTTCCATCGGATTAGGAAAGAATGATGGGCTGCGGACCCACGATGGCGTCGGATCTCCTCGATTTCATATTCTTCTTCGCCTTCTACTAAGTCCGGTGGTGGTTGTGCGAAGTTTGTTCCGTAAGTGTCGTTCTCGTGATAAGGGGAAAGAAGGGAGGCGTGGAATACCGGGTGAATTTTCCAAGTCTTTGGTAAACGTAATTGATATGTAATAGGTGAAAGGATCTTTGTTATGACGAATGGTCCTTCTCGTTTTGCAGTGAACTTGGGATTGACGACGAGGCGTTTTAAGTTCCTTGCTTCCAACCATACCTTTTCTCCTGTTTTGAACGGGGTATACTTCTGTTTGGAACGTGCTGCCATTGTTTGTGTGGTGAGTTCGTGTGCGGCGAGAGCCTCATTTCGTGCAGCCGTGAGAAGTGACATGCATTGGTTTACGGCTGGGAGGTTTGACGATGGGATAACCGTTGGTAGGGCTTGGGGTTCGAAGCCCATCATGAGAAAGAAGGGCGACTTTCCTGTAACCGAATGGGGGCGGTGGTTATGCGCGAATTCTGCCATTGCAATATGAGTGGCCCAGGTTGTTGGTTCGTTTCCGCAGAAAATCCGTAGGTACGTTTCCACCTCCTGATTCACACATTCCATTTCACCGTCGGTTTGGGGATGATAAGCGGTGGAAATTGCTAGTTCATATCCGAGGAGTCGTCCTAATTCCTTGGCGAAGGAGGAAGCGAACTGGGGGCCGCGATCTGAGATAATTTTGTCATGCAGGCCAAACCTGGTGAAGACGTGGGTAAAAAACAGTGAGGCGATTCCCTCGGCAGTAACGGTGGCAGTGGTAGGACAAAGAATTACCCCCTTTGTAAGGCCATGGTCGACCACGACCAAGAGGGCATCAAAGCCGGAGGAGGAGGGAAGGCCAGTAATTAAATCACAGGAGACCTGTTGAAAAGGACGAGTACAAGCAGAACGGATGGGTACCAGCGGAGGCGTGGAGGGGTGAGTGTTAACCTTATTCCGTTGGCAGATGGCATAACCTGCAACGTAGCGACGGACGAATTGCGCCAAGCCCAGCCACCAGTACTGTGCAGCGACGAGCTGACGGGTCTTCAGGTACCCCGGGTGTCCTGCCGTTTCATGATCGTGGCACCCGGACACGACGGAACGCCGAAGAGCATCGTCACAGGGAATGTAGACGCGTCCCTGATAAAACAACTTGCCATCAGTAAAGGCCCAGTCAGACGGATGACGGGTGGCCGGAGAACCGGGTAACGGATGAGGGTGGAGCCAGTCGAGAACGACAGGGTCGGAAGTGGAAGCATGACGGATTTGGCAATCCAGGGTAGCGTCAATCAGCTGGACAAAGAGAGAATCGGGCAGAAGGGTGACGTCAGCGTTATCGGAGACGTCATCGGTGGGGATGTGATCAGGGCGGCGTGAGAGAGCATCAGGGCCAGCAAGGAGTTTACCGGGGACGTGATCAATGCGAAGGTCAAAGTCCTGGAGATCTAACAGCCAACGAGCCTGACGGCGATTGAGTAGTTGAGCCTGCCGAAAATAAGTGAGGTTCTTATGGTCAGTAAAGACCTGAACGGGAGTGGAGGAACCGATAAGATAATGACGCCAGGCACGTAGGGCATGGAGAATGGCGAGAAGTTCGCGGTCGTGGATATCGTAATTCCGTTCCGCAGGTGCAAAGGACTGGGATAAGTAGGAGCAAGGATGCCAGTCGCCGTTAACATCAGTTTGTAAAAGAATACCCCCGGTCGCCCACTTGGACGCGTCGGTGGCAATAGCGAAAGGCTTGGAGACATCTGGGAGCCGGAGAACAGGTTTCGTCATGAATGCCGTTTTGAGAGAGTCAAAAGCCGTTTGACAGGCTGGGGTCCAAGCCCAGGGGACTGTTTTCTTAGTGAGGTCGATGAGAGGCCGGGCAAGAGTGGAATAGTCGCGGATAAACCGGCGATAGAAGTTAGCAAAACCAAGAAAAGAACGGACGTCTTTTAGAGTGGTTGGTGTTTTCCAGGTAGAGATACCAT